>JASPKP010007387.1:0-2500 GCA_030674155.1 Stramonita haemastoma
GGGGAGGGGTCGTGGTAAAGGGAACCCCTTTCTTTAATTTTAAAATTTTTTTTTAAAAACACCCCTCGAGCTTTTGGTTCCAAGGGGTTGGGGGCCCCTTTGCGCCCCCTTGGCTACATTTTCAGTTCCCCCCCCAAAGTTTTACCCAGCGGGGAAAAGGGGGACCCCCCCCCTTTTTAAAAGGGCGGGGGGAGGTTTTTTTAAAACATTTTGGGGGGAGGGGGTTAGCGCCCCCCTCCCCCGGGGGGGCCCCCTTTAAAAATGAGGCCCCTGATTTTCCTTTTCCCCTTTTGACCACTTTTAATTTTTGGGGGGGAAAAGACCTTTTCCCTTTTTTTTATCTTTTTTCTTTTTTCATTTAAAATTTCAGTACAAAAATTAATTGGCTTTGTTGAAGAGGTTTTTTCCCCCATTTTCTGATTTTGACATTCTGTGCCTTTTCCCTTCTTTGTTTTTGGCTCGTTTTGTGTGTGCGTGGGTTTCCCTTTTGTGCTTGTGTGTGTTTGTATTTTGTGTGGTTGTTTTTGTGTTTTTGGGGGTGTGTGTGCCTGTGCTGGTTAGGTGGTTTGTATGGGGTTGTTTTTTTGTTTTTTTGGGGTTTTTTTGTTGTGGGGGGTGGTTGGTTTGGGGGTTTTGCGGGGTTGTGTGTTTTTGGGGTGGGGGGGTGTGATTTCCTGCCGGGGGAAAAATTTTGGGGGGCTCTCTTCCCGGGGGGGAGGTGGACGGGGGCACAGCCTCAAAAATTTTTTTTTTCCCCTTTTTTTTTGGAACCTTTTTTTTTGGGGGTTTTCCCTATCAAGTGGCTTTTTTTTTTCCCGGGGAATTTTTTTAGGGAAAAACCCTCTTTGGGGGGGGGGCCCCGGGGGGGGTTTTTTTTTTTTTCTGGCCCCGAATTTTTGATTGTAGAAAACCCGGCAAGGGGGCCCCCCGTTTAAAAAGTCTCCCCCACGAAAGGCTAAAAACCCCCAAACCCCCCCCTCATGGGTTTTATTTGGAAAAGGGGGGAAAAGTTTTGGGCCCAAAAAAGGGTTTTTTTTGGGCCCCCCCACACAATCCGGCCCAAAAACCCTTTCCCCCAAAAGGTGTGGTTTTCCCCTTTTTTGGCCAGGTCCTCACCGGAAGAGGGGGGGAGGAGGGAAAATGATTTTTTTTTTTTTAATGTTCCATTCGGTGGTTTATCGTTTTTTTTCCTTTTTTCTGACCCCACCCCCAGGGGGCTTAAACAACCGTTGGGGGGAACCATTTTCCCCGCCCCTTTCCTTGTTTTTTGAAACCCTTTTTGCTCCGTGGGGGGTTTGGGGGGTGGGGGAAGGGGGAATTTTAATGGGGGGGGGGGGGGGGTTGGGGGGGGGGGGTTGGGGGGGGGGGGGGGGGTGGGGTGTGTTTTTGTGTGTGGGGGGGGTTTTTTTGGGGGTTTTTGGGGGGTTTGGGGGGGGGGGTGGGTTTTGGGGGGTGTGGGGGGTGTGTGTGGGGGTGGGTGATTTGGGGGGGGGGGATTTTTTTGTTTTGTTGGTTTTTTGGTTTTTGGGGGTGGGGGTGGGGGGGGGGGGGGGGGGGGGTTGGGGGGGGGGGGGGGGGGTTGTGGGGGGGGGTTGGGGGGTTTGGGGGGGGGGAGTGTGTGTGGTTGGTTTTTTGTTGTTTTGTGGTTTTTTGTTTGTTTGTGTGGGGGTGTGGTGGTGTGTTTTGGGGTTTTGTGGGGTTGTGTTTGTGTTTTTGGTGTGGGTTTGTTTGTGTGTGTTTTGTGTTTTTTGTGTGTTTTGTGTGTGTGTTTTGTGTTGTGTGTTGGGGGGGGGGGGGAGAGGGGGGGAGGGGGAAAAAAAAGGGGGGGAGAGTATTTGTGTGTGTTTTGTTTGGGTGTGTTATTTGTTTGTTGTGTGTTGTGTTGTGTGGGGTTTGTGTGTGTTTGTGTGTTGTGCGGCGCGCGCGCGCGCGGTGTTGTGTGTGTGTGTTGGTTTGTGTGTGTTGTGTCTGTGTTCTGTGTTTGTTGTGTGTGTGTGTGTGTGTGTGGTGTGTGTTGTGTGCGAGGTTGGTGTGCCGCGGGGGAGAGAGAGAGAATGTGTGTGTGTGTGTGTTGTTTGTGTGTGGTGTGTGTGGATTGTTTGTGTGTTGTGTGTGTGGTTTTGGGGTGTGTGGGGTGATGTGTGTGAAAGAGAGAGAGAGAGTGGGTGTTGTGTGTGTGGGTGTATGTGGTGTGTGCAATGTCTGTGCCCTCTGTTGTGTGTGTGTGTCTGTCTGTCTGTCTGTCCTGTCTGTCTGTCTGTCTGTCTGTCTGTGCCTCTGTGTGTGTGCAGTTTTTGTTGTTTCTTTCTTTTCCGTTTGTTTTGGAACACCGCCAAAAATGAAAAAACAAAACCTAAAAATGGCAAACAGAATGTGCTGCCATTATCCCCATCATGGTGGCTTTGTGAACATGTTGGGGAGGGAGGGGGGGGAGGGAGGGGTGGAGAGGTGGAGGGGGGAGAGGGGAGATGGAATGAAGAGCTGATTGGCAGGGAATGAC
>JASPKP010007388.1:0-12866 GCA_030674155.1 Stramonita haemastoma
ATTCTCCCAATCTGACAAACCTTTAGATGCGTGGTCATTCATTGCGGAATAAATGACATAAAGACTTCTGACCCAAGACTTACCAGCAAGAAATACGTTGACTGTATAAATGGTATTGTAGCTGACCACCCAAGAGCAAAATCGTTGTCAGCAAGATTGCTCCGGTTAGAGATTTAAAACTAAATGTTCAGAGAGAACTTTTCAATGCGCTAATCAGCGTTGAACTACACGATGTTGTCAATGTGTCCTTAGTTCACCACTCCAACCTTCCAACACACAGCAGGGTTCTAAGGGACGGTCTGCACCCCTCACAGAGAGGATCCAGTCTGCTGGCAGTCAACGTCGGCAGACACGTCCGTCAGCTTTTTCTGGCAGACTCCGAGGAAGACCAGGAGACACCCAACTCTACAGCCACCCAGCAAGAACTTTCCAGCATTCCCCCGTGTCTTACCTCAGGTTGGAGAGAGGGGCCCGTGGTGGAACATGTGTGGTTATGTAGGAGAATGGTACTGAACATTTATGAACTGATTGAAAAAAACTGATTTTGAGATTTTATTAGTGTCATCTATGTAGATCTGTGATTGATTCTGGCTCTCACTTTCTGAATGTCCTTTCTATTGCTCAGATTAAGTCTATTAGTAATAGTTGCAACTGAGCTATCTTGAATTTTTTTTTCTTAATTCATTTATCAATTGATTTGTTTACTAAAGTTGTTCATTGTTCTATTCTCATTTAAGAATGGTACAACTATGTCCAGTAAGAATATTACAGTGGAACTGTAGATCAGTGGTGACAAACCTACACTATCTTATTCATCATCTTTCCACATCAGTTATCATTTATTAGTTTTACAGTCATTGAATGTCAGTCAAAACAAGTTGCCAAGACTGGCAAATTTTTACTATCCACCAATGCATGAAAACACTATGAATGATACAGAAAAGATAAAAACCGCTATATACATACATGAAAAAATGGAGTATAGTTCATGTATCTCACCAGCACCATCTAATATATCGAATCTATATTCCTGTGCAGCAAATGTTAAAGTCGATAATCATCTCATCATAAAGGTTGTTTCTGTATATCTTCCTAAAGGACCAAATGGGGAAAAAATACTGAATGGATTCGTACATTGCAAGATTCAAATAAAAAGTGGCTAGTTGTAGGTGACTTTAATGCACATTCCCTTTCTGGGATAAGGGTTGCACGTCAATAACTAGCAATAGATTTGTTGAAAATATAGTAGATTCTTGCCTTTACTTATTAAATAATGGTAGTGTAACAAGAATCCCAGATATTGTAAGTCATAGGGCAAGCGCCATTGACTTATCTTTCATTTCTCCTGTGCTTGTTTCAAATTGTAAATGGGAAACACACCCCAACACTTTAGGAAGTGATCACTTACCAATTATGATTACCCTTAATGACCACTCCTGTCAATTTAGTAATGATAAAGATGATATCCCAAAATATAATTATGGTCTTGCAGACTGGAATAAATTTAATGCTTTTCTAGCAGCAGTAAATACAGAAAGTATTAAAGATGATGACGTTGATATTTTTTTACAAAAAGTTTACAGATAAAATTTTAGAAGCTGCTGATGGTTCAATTCCAAAATTTTCATCTTTGAAATCCAACAAACATTCAGGTAATATATGGTGGAATGATTCTTGCCAGAAAGCTGTAAATGAGAAAAAAGAAAAATATAAAAACTATATTAAAGAGCGTAATGAAAATAATCATCTCTTAATGAAAAGAGCAAACTCTGCATGCAACAGTATTATAGCACAAGCTAAGCGTAGTTTTTGGAGTAGTTTTTGTACAAAAAATGTTTTCAACTATACAGATCTAAAAAAGGTGTGGAAAAAATTCAATGACATGAAAAATGGGGTTTGTTTACAAAATTGTCCAATCAAAATAGAGGAAAAAGAAGTTCTTTCTGATTCAGAAAAAGCTGAAATTTTCGTGAATATGTTTTCTGATTCTATGAGTACTCAAAACCTTTCAGCTGAATCTAAAGCTTTTAGAGAAACTGAGGTACAGAAAGATGAATATTTAGATCCAGAATGCGATAATGCACACTTTGTGAATGCCCCTATTACGTTGCAAGAAGTAAGAGATGCAATCTTTTCTCTGCCCACTAAAAAGACATCAGTGGGTAAAGATTCCACATTGAATGAACTATTAAGGCATCTGCCTAATAACTGGTTAATCTTATTGTCAGACCTTTTTCAACACTGCTGGATAACTGGAATTATACCTGAATCATGGAAACATTCTATTTTGATACCAGTATTAAAGCAAGGAAAAAACAAGAGCGATAAAAATAACTATAGACCAATTGCACTAACTTCTCATACAGGAAAATTGATGGAAAAAATAATCTTAAACAGACTGACACATTTTTGTGACAAAAATAAAATTATACCTATAAATCAGGCAGGTTTCCGTAAAGGTAGATCTACAGTTGATCATTTGGTAAAACTAACGACTCGTGTAAAACATCAGTTCGCTCGCAGGAAGAATGTACTCGCCACTTTTTTTACATACATAAAGCATATGATCATGTGTGGCATGAGAGATTGCTATATAAACTGAAATCTATTGGCCTCTCTGGCAATATTTACTTCTATATTAAAAGTTTTTTGTCAGAAAGAATCATTCAAGCTAAAGTTGGAAACCGTTATTCTACTCCAAGATCACGGCACATGGGTATCCCGCAAGGTTCAGTAATATCACCCTATCTATTCAATATTTTATTGTATGATCTTCCTAGACTTTTATCAAGCAGTGCTGTTCTTGTACAATATGCTGATGACATATGCATGTGGATGGATGTTACAATGAAAAAGAAAACACCCAAAAGGCAGTTAAAGTTTTATCAAAATGAATATCAAAAAGAAATTGACAAACTCAGCAGTTATGTCTTTGAAAATGGTCTCTCACTTTCACCTGAAAAAACCAACCTTGTCCTTTTTAATAACGGTGTTGACCCACAAGATTTACCTAATTTTCGAATTAATGGAGAAGATCTAGAATACAAACAAGCAGTGAAATTTTTAGGAGTATACCTTACTTCTAAGTTAATGTGGAATCAACATATTGAATACTTGGCAACTAAAGCTAAAAAAAGTTCTTAACTTCTTAAAAGTTACCAGTAAACATCCATGGGGGCAAGATACTTCTGTATTAAAGCATCTATCCTTGTCCCTTGTGCGCTCAAGACTGTCCTATGGACAAGAAGTCTTTTTCAGTGCTCCAAATTACTTGCTTAAGAAAATCCAGTCTTGATTGTAAAGCTTTTCGACTTGCTTTAGGTGTACCACCTCATGCCTCATCTATAGGCACATATAAAGAAGTAGGAGTTCTGCCTTTAAATGAATATCGACAGCTTTCTGTGGCAAAATATGTTCTAAGAAGTACAACAAATGATAGCAATGTTGAAAATGAAGTCCAGATAAAGTCTGACTTTCACTTTCCGAAAAGAGCAAGAACTATTAGCTCACTTACCACAATTAGCACGTATACCTCTACACTTTGTAAACATTCAGAACTTAATCCAAATGAAGTAGCTAAATCAGAGGTAAAGTCAGCTCCCTGTCCACCTTGGGAACTGCTTAAAGCTCATTTTGACATTAATTATTCTTCTGTAAGAAAAGTTGACAATGTTAACATTCTTACATCATTAGTAAAGGTACATATTCAAACCACTTACCCTGATCATCTCAAAATCTATACCGATGGATCTGTTCTAAATACTAATGAGACAGGTGCAGCTTTCATTATCCCATCATTGAAAGTAGAACGATCTTTCAACCTGGGAAAAAATAAATCTATATTTACAGCTGAGCTAACTGCCATTCTGTTGGCATTATACCATGTACTTGACTTCCCTAAAAACATATTCAACATCCTTATGTGTGTCGATTCTAAATCGGTTTTGCATGCTTTAAACAATTCTACTTCTAAAGTAAGAAAAGACCTCATCACTGAAATCAGGCATCTGGTACACTTTTTGATTTTAAGAGGTAGCACTATTACTTTCTGTTGGGTTCCCTCACATACTGGTATCTATTTTAATGAAAAAGTTGACTGCCTTTGCAAAGTTTGGAGCCAGGTGTAAAAATAGTTCTTGTGAAATAAATGTTGCCTTATCTCTGCATGAGGGATATAACCTGCTACAAAACGCTTGCTGGAAGCATTTTAGAAAGAAGATAAATGAGTCTGGCCATTGTCCATATAATAGCCGCACAAGCAATGTGATAGATTTTCAAAATGCTTTAATATGTAACAAAGTTTCTGGTTGGTATAATCGGAGAAATGTGTCATCCCTCATTTATAGATTTAAACTAAACGCATTCAGGACAAAATACGTGAAAGATGTAAACTGTATTTGTAGTGAGATGCTTACAAACAGTCATGTCATTTTTAATTGTGAACATTTAAAAACATTTTTACCTGCTGTACCTAGTTTGTCACTGGATCAGATTTTGTCTGAACCTTCGTTGCTGTTGGACATTGTGTTAGCGTTGAAAAGAAGTCCAATAGTCCAGTTTTTGTAGTTTTAGGATTAGTTTTTATTTCAGCGTTGTTAAATGTACATTTTTCAGTTTATGTTAACTCTTTTTTGTCAGTTTTTGTTGTCTAAAATCACTAAATGTGAATAGACGTTAAACTGAAGATACATACACAACACGCACGCACACACACTAAATCATACACACACATACACACAGGCATGAACGCACACATATTCACACACATATACACGCACACACACGTACACAAGTACACACATACACTCAAACACACACACACCAGCGAACAGATAAGAAAAATTATTCAAGCGTTCTACTATGAATCATTGAATGTGTGTATGTATGCACATAAGCACGCACACACGCACAAATCACACATGTGTATACATACATGCACACATACAGGAGCGCGAACGAGCACGTGTACACACACAAACACATACACACTCACACATGCACACACACGCGCGCGCACACACACATACGCGCGCACACACACACATACACGCACGCGCGCGCACACACACACACACACACACATACATACACAAACACAGACAGAATAAAACAAATTTTAAAAAACCACATACATAACACAACACACACACACACACACACACACACACACACACACACACACACACACACACACACACACACACACACACACACAATACACACACATATAAATACACATGCACATACACACACACACACACACACACACACACACACACACACACACACACACACACACACACACACACACACACCAAGAGCAAGCCTGTATGCTTTGCAGTCTATAGTTTTAACTTTTTAAGCAAATACCTAGGAGCACTGAAAAAGACCTCTTGGTGTGCCTTATCACACCTCAGCCATGGGAACGTATAACGAAGTCGGCATTTACCTTTAGATGATTACCGTCAACTAGCATGTGCTAAATATGTGCTCAGAAACAGAACAACTGAAAACTTTATTTCAGAAGAAATAGAAGTAAAATCAGAATTTAATTTTCCTAAAAGAGCAAAATCTATATCCTCTTTAATGCCTATAAGTACATACGTGTCAGATCTTGTACAAAACTCTGAAGTCAATCAACACAGCATGGACACAAGAGAGGCAATATTACCTTGCCCATCTTGGGAGATGAATAAAGCACACTTCGATATTGAGGTGTCTAATGAAAAAAAGAATGACAATCTGAACATAATGGTTTCTGATGTCCGATCCCACATCCATCATAAATATTTTGACCATTTACAAATTTATACAGACGGATCACGTCTAGATAATCAAGAAACAGGATCTGCTTTTGTTATACCAGCGTTAAAAATTGAAAAAATCATATCATGTTGGTAAACATCACTCGATGTTTACAGCAGAACTTGTAGCAATATCAATGGGTCTTACTTATATTCTTGATTTGCCATTATGTATATTTCAAATTCCTCTTTGTGTAGATTCTAAGTCAGTATTGTATGCTTTAAAATCTCCATGTTACAAGAAAACTTCAAAAATTATATTGAAGATTAAGCATGTCATACATCTCTTGACCTTAAAGGGCATAAATGTAAATTTTTGTTGGGTGCCTTCACACTCAGGATTCTTTCCAAATGAGTGGGCAGATAGAGCTGCTAAGAGAGGTGCAAAACATGAATTGGATTCAACAGAAGTGCATGTACCTTTATCCTTGTAAGAGGGGTACAGCTTACTAGAACAGAAATCATGAAGAAAGGTCATTGAAACAAATCAGCGAAATGGGAGATTGTTAACTAGGACTGCGATCAATACCGATAATTTAACAGTTGTGAACCATTCAAAGACTTGTGTACATGTTTTCATGTCAAGAAGAATTAATACATTATTTTATAGAATGAAACTAAATGCATTGACAACCAAATTCAGCAAAAATGGTAAATGTTTGTGTGGTGAGAATATCACTAATACTCATATACTTTTTGACTGCAAGAGTGTAAAGTCTTTCATGCCCCATTTTTCTGAAAACTCCCTTACCAGTATTTTCAATAATTTAAAATTGGCATTTGAAATTGTGAAAGGTCTCTGTTGCAATCCCTTAGGACATTTGTTATAGTTGCATTGATGTTAGTGAGTTTTTAAAAAAATGTTTTTATTATTCCTGATCCATTATCAAGTTTCTTTGTGTGGTGGGTGGAGGGTGAGGTGTTTTTTTGTTTTTTGTTAAACACTTTTTTTTTCTTTTTTCTTTTTTCCGTCTAATATCACTAAAAGTGAACAGACGTAAAATTGAAGACAACAACAACAACAACAACAACAACAACAACAACACACACACACACACCACACACACACACACACACACACACACACACACACACACACACACACACACACACACACACATGTTCTCTAAATGTAACACAATTACATAAAGGATCTTTTCGTGGTCTAATAGATCTATCATTAATTTAAGGGAACAGAAGTTAAATTAAAGAAGGAATGTTTGAATCACACCCACCCCCTCTATTCCTCTTCCCCACTACCATAATATATATATATATATATATATATATATATATATATATATATATAATATATATATATATATATATATATATATATATATATATATATATATATGCCAGCCATACTATCAGCCATACACACACACACATACACACACACATCTCTCTCTCTCTCTCTCTCTCTCTCTCTCTGTGTGTGTGTGTGTGTGTGTGTGTGGTGTGTGTGTGTGTGGTGATGGGGTGGTAAGTAGATTATCTCCCATGTGATCAGGGGCGACAAACAGAGCGTCGTGTTTCTATTTAGAGACACACCTGTGAATTGTCGATGCTCTGTTTTCTTGGGTAGTGGTTGAAAACATGTTGATGCATGCACTTCATCTTCACGGTGGAATGTAGTTTTCA
The DNA here is from genome assembly GCA_030674155.1 of Stramonita haemastoma. Taxonomy (NCBI): domain Eukaryota; kingdom Metazoa; phylum Mollusca; class Gastropoda; order Neogastropoda; family Muricidae; genus Stramonita; species Stramonita haemastoma. Next base: position 7,449 of record JASPKP010007388.1, read on the forward strand.
CAACCTCTGTATAAAAATCACATCCCAAACTGTATTAATTGTGCCGTGTTACTGAGGTGCAAACAGAAATTGGACATCAAATACGTCCACTCAGATACACATTTAAAAATAAAAATCAGCTTGAGGTCTGCCTGACTGCAAGTGGTAAACAATACAAAGTACTGCAGTACAATAAAACGTAAAGCAAACGATACAGTATGATACAATACAATGGAAATGCGTTCAGTGCAATACATTACTATGTAATGCATTTCAAACAATCCTGACCTAAATTCCCATGAAGTCCTCTAGATGACGCTACATTAAACCCAGGTCCCCTATGCAAACAAAACACACATCTTGTACATAAGGGTCATCAAAACCTTATGTATCTTTCTCGGGAGAGAAGAGCAGCTGTGGTTAGTGGCATTGATGACACAAACATACCCAGTGTGCGAACTGGACAGGAACAGACATCGCTAGGTTCACCTTACCAGCTCTCAACCACTGTGCCATGGTGGTTGTTGAGGTGGGGCTGTTCTTATAGTGACACTACAGCCCCAAAGAGGCAGCCTGGTAAATACAGTATGACGGAACAAAAGCGCATACACACCCTCAAAAACAAGCCACATGTACATCTAGAGAAGATGATTGTGACAAACGGCTATTTTTCAGTCACATCATACCCCAACTTTTGCGCAGTCACAGACTCTACAGCACCATGAGAGTGATCTACTTTAGGCACACAGACTTTACTAGCATCTTTGATATGAGTGGCGCTGCTTTTGTGGCGATACTACATAGTATAACACATAATATTAATCATAATCTACAATATGATGCATCACAACACAGTGCAGGGCTGTAGCCACACAAAAAAAGCTAACACAAGTGTGACGCTCTACCACGAAATGAGTCGCATAGCACGTAACCCACTTTTCTGCTAGGGGACATTTTGGGCAGGTGGGGTGAGGTTGTGGATTTTGAGATTTTTATTGATTATAAAAGTCTAGCACTTATTTTACATTGAAGTGAAATATCAAGTCATAATTTTGTTTCCTTTTGTCTTTAAACGTGTTTTGAAAATAGCCAAGTCCTCATTCTGGCCACCTACTAAATTGTCAATTTCTCATTTTGCCATTTCCTGCAGTTGTAATAACTTGATAGAACTGTCCGATTTTCAATTTGTTTTTTGGTATTGTATAGCCATTTTATTGCAAATTAATAACATGCCAATAACTAAAAACTGACCTCTGGTGCAATGCAACTCCTTATGTGGTGCAGTGTCACAAATACAGCCGTGCCTGCCCATACACACCCTCAAAAATAAGGGGCAGATAAATAAGATGTGACAAAAGGCCGGTTGGAGTCCCATCCTACCCCGACTTTTGTACAGTAACAGAACCCACGGCACCAAGAGAGTTTTCTACTGTAGGTATACACACTTTACTAACATCTTTAATATGGGTGGTGCTGTTCTTGTGGTGATACCACAGCCACAAAGAGAACAGCCTGGCTTGAATCTAGCAAGTCTGTCGGAACGAAAGCTGGTAAAGTGTAGGCAACAATCCATAGTATTACACATAATATCAATGAAAATATACAATTGTTGCACCACAGCACAGATCAGCGCATAAATAGAATAGCACTGCGGTCCAAAAGTTCAAAGCAACATGATAATGATGAGGATCATTTATGGGCGCACTTTCAGACCTATGACCAGTATGCCTGTAGGTATTCTGGGCAATGTGCTCTTAAACATGATACGAGGTGTAGATACAGACGAATGCACTGGGCCTAAGATGCAGTCATTTCTTTAATACACCTAAGATCTGGTTTCTTTGTTTGAGTGGTTTTGTTTTCTAAGAGATCTGCTTCAGCATCACTAATTTTTTTAATTCATTTTTCCTCTCTCATCACATAAATTGTCATGTTGTACTGTCCTAACAACACATGTACGCATGCACACACATACACGCGTGCGCACGCTCGCATCCCCCCCCCCCCCCCCCCCCCCCCCCCCCCCCCCCCCCCACTCAATACATGCATAATATGCTCTGATATGTCAGAGACAGACAGAGAAACAGTCAGCAGGAACATTGCTGAAAGTAGCCTGCACATCCACCACCCAAATTTGTTTAAAGAAAAACCCAAATGGTAAAACATTGGTGAATAGCTGAACAATACCTTGAACTGAACATTGTTGTGCATGTGTTGTGTCTTAAAGTGGTCTATATCCTTAAATGAATATGCTCAAGAGAGGTAAGAACTTCTCCCTGGGTTTTGAAACAACCTCCCCTTTCCTTTACCAGATGGGCTGTCGATGCACAGACTGCAAATTACAAAACAAACAATCTAAATATGAAATTCTTCTTGTGAACGGGCATATCAATAGAACAACAGATTGTCCTGGTAAGTCAAGGAGTCTTGTACACTTTTTAGTTTGCAGTCTCGACATAGCTTTTATCTTATATAAAGTATCTTTTTATGGCCATCATTTTGGGTGGGATTTTCAAGTGTATTGATAGAAAACGAAGTGCCCGGCACTTTAGAAATAATTTCCAGTTACATTGTTAAGACCAGGTTTGTGCAATTGAAGGTCTTACTCCAGCTAGGGACAGAAAACACATTTAGCGACACAACACACACGTGCAAATCGTGTCTCTGTTGCGAGTTCTGGTGAGTTGATTTGTTTCTTTCTTTTCTTTTTTTTTCTCTTGCCATTTCAAACGGCCTGACATCTGCATGCAGTGTGGACCACTTGAACAGCTGGGAAAGCAAACTGGGATTTTGAACATCATCGTTTTTGCCTTTGTCTTTTTTATAGAAAGACTATGATGAAGAGCAGCACTGGTGAGTAATTTTTATTTAGAAGTAGCTACTTAGTAAGTAGGCCATTAGGTATGGATAGTGGTAAGAAACTCGCGTAAGCATGGCAGCAGAGTCCTCAGAGGAGAAGCCCCCTTCAAACAAGTGTTTCGGGCCTTTAATCTTCCTTATTTATTTTAAAACTTAGGGGAAATCCCTGCTTTGTGAATTTCATGACAACTTCTGCCAAGAAATGTTAATCTTGAGTGCAGCGAGTGATTTGGCGCATTCACAAGGACCAGGGCTGAGAGTCTGATCTAGTGTAGTTGTGTCATAAACCAACCAGGCCTATTCCGTGGTTTTGAAAACTGATTGAAACAGCTGTGTCGTGAACCAAAATGGTTTGGTACTGTCACGATTACGCATCCTTCAAACACACACACACACACACACACACACACACACACACACACACACACACACACACACACACACACACACACCAAATCCAGACTTTCAAGGCAAGATTGTTTTTTGATTAGGACGTTAAAGCAAGATGTTAAGGGAAGGTTTTTAGTGTGAGCTTAAGATCTTAACCCCTCCCCAACCCCCCTCCCCCCCCTAAAAAAAAGCGTAAACCCTTACTCATAATTATGTTAATGCTTGAAATGGGAAAGATGTCTAGATGCTCCCCTTCTTCCTACAGCTGATTTTTTTTCTTTTTCAATATCGTCAAATAGTGCTGTAGAATTGAGAAATAGACAAAGGTAGATATTTTGGATAAACGATCCTAATATTAAATGGTAGGCAGGCAAGCATCTTTACATCAACAGGTGCAAATGGACATCTTGTGTTTTAAGACATGTTTATGCATTTTCTTGCTGAAAGTTTTAGCAGAGCAGTTTTGATGTGATCTCAAGAGAACTGACAATAATGTTAAATGGAACGATGTGGTTTTTTGCCTGTGGTAATTGTGAATTTTATCATCTTTACCATTTTTTTTCGTTCCGAGGTTCACGCTCCGAGGTTGACTGAAGATGAAATTTTGCATATGCGACCATTTTTGCTTACCGCTAAGGTTGTGGCTTACCGACTTCAAGAATGATGTCTAAACACACATGTGTGCATGCGGGTTTTTTTTTTTGTTTTTTAATATCATCCGTTCCTACCGCCACAGAACGGCCTGCTCTTCCGGAAGACGGAACAAGTTTTAACGTGTTGTTGTTATTGTAATTAATTTTTGCACTTGCTGATATTAAACATTTTGTCAGTGCAGTTAAGTTTGCTTGACTCTACATTTATGAGTTGGGTTTGGCTTTATCTTGACAGAAAAATGTGGACAATAAGTAAGTACGTAAATAATTTGATATCTGAATATAAAAACGTTGCATGTCGTTACTCGTGTGTTAAAGAGACTGGAGGAAATGAATCTTTTACTACAGCTCCTATCAATGATGTCATTAATGTTGTCCATTACTGGTAATTGGGAGGATCGATGGTCTAGAGATTGATCCCCGTTTATTGCCCGAAACTTTATTTCGTCCACTAGACTGTAAGTGGTGGCCTGCATACAAGTCTTTCGGAACGGATGGTGAACAAGGTCCTGCATGCAGCACACATTCAGCACACGCAAAAGAACCCACGACACCAAGAAAGAGATCTCCAGCAAAATTCTGTAGAATAAAGCCCTTCTCATAGGGAAACTAATACACTTTAAAAAAGGACATTTTTTGGAGTGGTACTGCTCTTGTGGCAACTCACTCACCCCTGAGAGAGAAGCCCAAATTGTCGGCAGATAAATATGCTGTGACTGGAAGTGGTGTTCAATTCAATTTTCAATTTATTTGAATTCAATTCAGTTGTGAAGTTATTTTACACTGCTTTAGAATAGAAACGAGTAATACTGTCATTGTCATAACATGGGTGTAAATTTTCATACTTTGAGATTTAAAAAAATATATCGCATGTATAATTTTTTACCTACCTTATGAACTTGCGTGGTTTTTTTGTTCAGGTAAAACTGGGTGGCCAGGCAACCTGCCATGGCAACCTGTCCAACCAACGTTACAAACATCAGGGCCACACAAACCTCAACATCAAGGACCAGACAAACCTCAACATGAAATGCCTGCAGCAGCATCCCCTGAGGAGGAAGATCACACTCCTGCTCTTCAGTCTCCCTTCCCTACCATCATCATGGCCACAGATTCCAGAGAAAAGGTATGTAAAACAACGTGGTGTAGCTTACGGGGGAAAAAATGTCTTCTCAATTCTGTAAAAAAAGAAAAAAGGAAAATATCCACCATATTTTTTCATATGGTTACTTGTAGTTTATATTTCAGTTACTGGATGTTTCTGAAACGGCATTTAAAAAGGTACATGTATTTCTTCAGCAGACAGTGCCGAAGAAAATTTACAAAAACTGCATACACACACGGCGACTGGATTAAAAAAAAAGTACGAGTGCTTATTTCATTATCCTTGACATAAAAGAAAAAATAAGTAAAGAGTAGCTGAGAATTATTATTAAAATGGTAAAGAAACAATCTGGGCAATCTCATAAATGTAAAACCCATGTTCATTTTGTTTTGGTTGTGATACAGTACTGGCAGACCTAATTTTACCAAATCG
>JASPKP010007389.1:10000-12863 GCA_030674155.1 Stramonita haemastoma
GGGGGTGGGTATATGCATGCGCGCACGAGCCCGCGCGCTGGTGTTTGTCAGGGCGTTTGTTTGTGTGCGCGCATGTGGCGGGAACAGGATAGCCTAGTGGTTAGAACATTCTAACATTAAAATAGAAAATAAAACACAAACATGGGGACTGGATGTAAAAAACCACATGAGTGCTTATTCTATTATCCGCAATATAAAAGAATAAATAAAATGATAAATAAACAAAATAAAACACCACACAACACACACACACACACACACACACACACACACACACACACACACACACACACACACACGAAAACGCACACACTCACAAACAAACTATACCTTCCCATTAAACTGGGGAAAAGAAAAAGGGGGGAGAGGGAAAGAAATCCAAGGACACCAACCAACCTATTGCCCGAGACACAGTGACGCTGCCATTACCGCGCCAAACCCCAAAGGCGTTGGTCACATATCCTCCCAGCTCCTCAATACGTCTCCTCTCATCCTGAAATTGTCAAACAACAACAACGACAGATTATATACATGTATGTATTTTTGATCCTGTTAAGTCCAACCCCTCCTTTCTAACCAAGCCCTGCTTGGTTTTCAGTGCGTACACTGTACGAGATTTCCTTGCCACAAACTAGCTTTCTCAGCTCTTGAGGGCGTCGGTGACGCCACAAGTCCGGCGCCACACACGTCGAAGATGGTAGGGGAGCGAGTATGCATCCGGCACCATATTGTCCCGGTGCCTTGGGTCTGTAACCGTGCAAAAGTCGGGACAGGACGGGCCTGAAAACGGCTCTTTGGGGCCCGTCTTTGCCCAAAACGGCACCTTTTTGTCAGGGGGATGGGTATGCATGCGCGCACGCGCGCGAGCGCTGGTGTTTGTCAGTGCGTTTGTTTGTGTGCGCACATGTGGCGGAGAGCCTGCAGTTTCCTGTGGTGCATGATATTGATGTATATTGTCATTATTATTGTGCGCCCTGCTTGGTTTTCGGTGCGTACACTGTACGAGATTTCCTTGCCACAAACTAGCTTTCTCAGCTCTTGAGGGCGTCGGTGACGCCACAAGTCCGGCGCCACACACGTCGAAGATGGTAGGGGAGCGAGTATGCATCCGGTGCTATTTTGTCCCGGTGCCCTGGGGTCTGTAACCGTGAAAAAGTCAGGGGAGGACGGGCCTGAAAACGGCTCTTTGTGGCCCGTCTTTGCCCCAAACGGCACCTGTTTGGCAGAGGGGTGGGTATGCATGCGCGCAAGCACGCAAGCGCTGGTGTTTGTCAGTGCGTTTGTTTGTGTGCGCGAATATGGCGGGGACTCTGCAGTTTGCTGTGAGGCATCATATTGCTGTATATTGTCATTATTATTGTGCGCCCTGCTTGGTTTTCGGTGCGGACACTATACCAGATTTCCTTGCCACAAACTAGCTTTCTCAGCTCTTGAGGGCGTCGATGTCGCAACAAGTCCGGCGCCACACACGTTGAAGATGGTAGGGGAGCGAGTATGCATCCGGTGCCATATTGTTCCGGTGCCTTGAGGTCTGTAACCGTGCAAAAGTCGGGGCAGGACGGGCTTGAAAACGGCTCTTTGGGTCCTGTATTTGCCCGAAACGGAACCTTTTTGGAAGGGGGGTGGGTATGGACTCTGGAACGCTCGGGTGCGCTGGTGTTTGTGAGTGCGTTTGTTTGTGTGTGCGCAAGTGGCGGGAACCCTGCAGTTTGCTGTGGTGCATCATATTGTTGCATATTGTCATTATTATTGTGCGCCCTGCTTGGTATTCGGTGCGTACAGTGTACGCGATTTCATTGCCACAAACTAGCTTTCCCAGCTGTTGAGGGCGTCGGTGTCGCCACAAGTCCGGCGCCACACACGTCGAAGATGGTATGTTAGCGAGTATGCATCCGGTGCCACATTGTGTCGGTCCCTTGAGGTCTGTAATCGTGCAAAAGTCGGGGCAGGGCGGGCCTGAATACGGCTCTTTGGGGCCCATCTTTGCCCCAAACGGCACCTTTTTGGCAGGGGGGTGGGTATGCATGCGCGCACGCGCGCGCGCGCTGGTGTTTGTCAGGGCGTTTGTTTGTGTGCGCCGCATGTGGCGGGAACAGGATAGCCTAGTGGTTAGAACATTCTAACATTAAAATAGAAAATAAAACACAAACATGGGGACTGGATGTACAAAAACACATGAGTGCTTATTCTATTATCCTCAATATAAAAGAATAAATAAAATGATAAATAAAATAACACACACACACACACACACACACACACACACACACACACACACACACACACACACACACACACATGCACACACACAAACAAACTATACCTTCCCATAAAACTGGGGAAAAGAAAAAGGGGGGAGAGGGAAAGAAATCCAAGGACACCAACCAACCTAATGCCCGAGACACAGTGACGCTGCCATTACCGCGCCAAACCCCAAAGGCGTTGGTCACCAATCCTCCCAGCTCCTCAATACGTCTCCTCTCATCCTGAAATTGTCAAACAACAACAACGACAGATTAATAATATATACATGTATGTATTTTTGATCCTGTTAAGTCCAACCCCTCCTTTCTAACCAAGCCCTGCTCGGTTTTCAGTGCGTACGCTGTACGAGATTTCCTTGCCACAAACTAGCTTTCTCAGCTCTTGAGGGCGTCGGTGACGCCACAAGTCCGGCGCCCACACAACGTCGAAGATGGTAGGGGAGCGAGTATGCATCCGGTGCCATATTGTCCCGGTGCCTTGGGTCTGTAACCGTGCAAAAGACGGGGCAGGACGGGCCTGAAAACGGCTCTTTGGGGCCCGTCTTTGCCCCAAACGGCTCCTTTTTGTCAGGGGGATGTATATGCATGGTCGCACCCGC
>JASPKP010007390.1:0-12863 GCA_030674155.1 Stramonita haemastoma
AGGTAATTTGCATGCAATCAACAAAACCCACATCAAAAATACTATGGTAATTTCCAATGCTCAACGAACTTAACATAAAAAATGTAGGGTTTTTTGCTATGCAAAAAACGAACTTAACATAAAAAATTGTAGGGTAATTAGAAAAGAAAATTAAACAAACTCACCAAAAATATTGGGGAAATTTGCCTGCAAAAACGAACTAAACCCAAAAATATTAGGGTAATTTGCAATGCAATCAACGAACTTAACATAAAAAATTTATGTGGGGTAAATTTAGTAATGTAATCAACAAATCAACAAAAAAAATATGTAGGGAAAATTTTGCATGCAATAAACGAACTCAACATCAAAATTGTAGGGTAATTTGCTTATGTAGGGTAAATTTGCACTGCAATCAACGAACCAAAAAAAAAAATATGTGGGTAATTTGCCTGAATCAACGAACTCAACTCAAAATATGTGGGTAATTTGCAATGCAAAAAACAAAAACTCAACATCAAAAATATTAGGTAATTTTGCAATGAAATCAACAAAAATAAACATCAAAATTGTAGGGTAATTTGCATGCAATCAACGAACTAAACCCAAAAAATATTAGCGTAATTTGCAAGCAATCAACAACCAACATAAAAAATATGTGGGGTTAATTGCAATGCAATCACGACTCAAATAAAAAAATGTAGGGTAATTTGTTATGTAGGGTAATTTGCACTGCAATCAACGAACTAACATAAAAATATGTAGGGTAATTTGCTATGCAATCAACAAAATCACTCAAAATTGTAGGGAAATTTTTCACTGCAATCAACTAACTCAACCCAAAAATATTAGGGTAATTTGCAATCAATCAACGAACCAAATAAAAAATATGTGGGGTTTTAATTGCTAAATTTGGGGGCAATCAAAGAACTAAAACGTCAAAAAGGGGGTAATTTGCAAGCAATCAACGAATCAACATCAAAAATATTAGGGAAATTTAAATGAAAATCAACTAATAAAAGCAAAATATTGGGTAATTTGCAATGCAATCAACAACAAACGTCAAAAAAATATGGGGGAAATTTGCAATGCAGTCGAATTACTCAACGTCAAAAGTTTTCTTTTATTCTTAGGACGTCGTTTGAAAACAGTGCACACCATGAAGAAATATGACGAAACGAAAATGAGAATACCACTAGTCGGGTTTTGGGGAGCGGGTTTCCCCCTGGTGGTCAGAGTGATGCGCGGGGTGATCTGCCAAACGGGGTTGGGAAATTTTGGGTTTTTAAGAGGATTTTCTCGGGAGTTGAAAAAATAGGGGCCGGGACTCCACCCCCCCCAAAAAGTTTTTCCCTTTTTAAAACTTTTAAAACCTTTTGGGTCCCCGTGTGGAACGCACGCAGAAAATCTTGCGAACACTTTTTAAAACCCCCTTTTTCCACTTTTTCGGAAGAGTAGGCGTTTGGGGTTTGCCGGAAGGAACGGATGTCAACTTTTGAAAAAAAAAATTTTATACACACGGGGGCTGGATTTTAAAGAAAAAAATAGAGTGTTTGGGGCCCAATTTTTTTCGAATTTAATTTTTTTTTTTTTTTTTTAAACCCCTTTTTCCCACAAAAATGTTTTTAAAATTCATAAAAAAAAACCAATAATTATAGATTTGGGTTTTTTAAGCCCTGCTTTTATGTTTTTAAAAAAAAAAAAAAAGGGGGGGCGAAAATGGTCGGGGGGTCAAGAAACTCGCTTTCCCCAAGTCAATTTTAAGCAGCATCCAGCGTGGGTTTCCCCTTTGGATGGGTGACCGTTTGCGCCCTTGGGTTCAGTACAGTTCCCCCCCCCCCCCCCCCCCCCCCCCCCCCCTGTTTTACCCCTGTCCAAATTTGTACTGAACCCCTTTTTGGGTCAGGGAAAAATAAAACAGCGAGGGAGGGGGGATGGGCCCGCCCTTTTAATTTGCCTTTTCCCCAGGAGAAGCCCGAGGTCCCCTTTACGCCTCGCTCCCCCCACCCTTTTACTGGTGGGAAACAGTGACAAATTAAAAAAATACAAACACACGGGGGTGGAAAGTTTTAAAAAAACCCCAAGAAAGGGTTATCCCATTTTTCATCGATAAAAAAAGGGAAAAAAAATAAAAAAACGAAGCATTTGGGTTTTTGGAAAAAAAACTTACCTCTTTTTCTTTTCTTCTTCTTTTTTCTTTTTTTAAAATCAGATTTAACCCAGTTTTTAAAAAAAACGCGCAGAAGAAAAAAAATAAGGGGAAACAGGGGTAAAATTTGGGATGGGTTTGTTTTACTGGGTAAATTTTTAATGAAGGTGAGGGTTTGGGTCCCGTTGGAAGGTTTTCAAGTTTATATCGATGTTTTACAGCTGCAAATTTTTTCGATTTCCTGATTTTCTGGACAGTGTGTGTGTGTGTGTGTGTGTGTGTGTGTGTGTGTGTTTTTTGTGCCGTGCGTGCGTGCGTGCGTGCGTTTCGTGGGCTGCGGGGCGTGGTGCGTTGGGGGGCGTGCGTGCGGGGTGCGTGGGGTGTGTGTGTGGTTTTGGGGTGTGTTTGTTTGTTCTTCAGTTTTAACGTCCTTCCACTTAAAAAGTGATATTTAGACCCGGGGAAAATGTTTAAAGAGTGGGGTGTGTTTAATGGGGGGGGGGGGGGGGGGGAGGGGGGGGGGGGGGGGGGGGGGGGGGGGGGTTGGATTTGGGGACATAGTAAAAAATTTTTGCAAATTTAAAAAACTATAGAACCAAAAAACAAAAACCCTAGAACAAGAAATTTAAAAAAAAAAAAAGAAAAAACAACTTAAAAACTAACTTTGCAACTCATATAAAAGTTTAATAAATAATAAATAATAATAATAATTAAAAATAAAAAATAAAAAAAAAAATTTAAAAAATTTAAACCCTTAAAATCCCTTTAAATTGTGTTGTTGTGTTGTGTTTTTGTGGTTTTGGGGTTTTGTGTTTTTGGGTGTTTGTTTGTGTGTTTTTGTGTGTATCTTTTGTGTGTGTGGTGGTGTGTGTTTTTTGTTTTGTGTTTTGTTTTGTGTGTGTTTTGTGTGGGGTTGGGGGTTTGTGGTGTCGGGGGGGGGGGGGGGGTCTGTTTTTCTGTGTCTCTGCTGTTGTGTGTGTGTATGTTGTGTGTGTGGGTGTGTTTGTGTGTGTGTGTGGGTTGTGTGTGTGTGGGGTGTGTGTGTGTGTGTGTTGTGTGTGTGTGTTGTTTGAAAGTCGAAGTAAAAGTTTTTTTTTTTTTAATTTCCGTGGTCATTGAATAAGCATTGATTTGGGTTTTTTCATCAAGTTTTTGTGTGTGTGTGTGTGTGTGTGTGTGTGTGGGTGTGTGTGTGTGTGTGTGTGTGTGTGTGTGTGTGGTGTGTGGGGGTGTGTGTTTTGTGTGTTATGTGTGTATGTGTAGTGTAAGGGTGACATTCCCCCTCTCCCCCCCCTCCCTACAAAAACATGTCGCTATGGGGGGATGCCACCACACAACACAAAACACACACACACACACACACAACACACACACAACAAAAAACACAACACCCCACACACCCCACACACACACACCACCAACACACACACACAACACACAAAACGGGGAAGGGGGATAGCCAAAGTGGTAGAACTTGCGCGGCAATTTGAGGGCCCCGAGTTGATTCCCGGGGAGAAATTTTTTCTGGAGTTAACATCGTTTTGACCCCACTCCCCCCCAAAAGTCTTTTGGATGGACTGAAATTTAAACCGAGACCCCTTTTTTGGTTTGCGCACGCAGAAACATCTTGCGCACACTTAAATCCTTTTCCCGTTTTTCGTAAGGTAGGAAAATCGTGTGCCGGGGAAAAACGATGACAATATTTACACAACGATACACACGGGGGTGGGTGAAAAAAAAAGCACTAAGTGCATTTTCCCTTATCCTCTATAAAAGAATAAAATAAAAATAAAAAAAAAAAACGGTACAGAGACGGAGAGACGAGAAGACAAAACACAGAAAGACAAACAAAGACACGGACAGGACAGACAGACAGAAGAATAGACAGCAACCCACAATCGTCAGTATTTTCAACACACACACCACACACACATAGCGCAACCGACAACACAAACTGGGATTCCCAAAGGCCAGGCAAGTCATTTCCCCTTTTTTTGATCCGTGCCCCCCCTTCCATACTTTTTTTCCCAATTTCTCTTCTCTCTCTCTCTCCCCTTCTCTCTCTCTCTTCTCTCCCCTCTCTCTTCTCTTCTCTCCTCTCTCTCTCTCTTCTCTCTCTCTCTCTCTCTCTCTGTTAAACCCCAGGAAAATTTAAAGATATTCATTATTCATTCATTCATTCATTCCTCTCTCTCTCTCTCCTCTCTCTCCCTCTCTCCTCTCTCTCTTCCCCTCTCTCTCTCTCCCCCCTCTCCCCCTCACCCCCCTTTCCTTTTTCTCTCTTTCTCTCGTTACCCTAGGAAAAAAGATCATTTCATTCATTCATTCCATTTATTATTTTTTTTATCTTCTCTTCTCCCCTCTCTTCTCTCTTTTCTCTCTTCTTCTTCTCTCTCTCTCTCTCTCCCTCTCTCCTCTCTCTCTCTCTTCTCTTCTGTGTTTCCCCGGAAAATAAAGATCTTTTCAAATTTATTCATTCATTCATTCATTCATTCATTAACTCCCCCTTTTCTCTCTCTCTCTCTCTCTCTCTCTCCTCTCTCTCCTCTTCTCTCTCTCTCTCTCTCTCGCCCACACACCCCATCACACACAGCAACACACACGCAAGCACGCACGCACACTCGAACATGAGCGCAGGCTAAGAAGAGAGCAGACAGACGATGCGACAAAAGAGAAAGAGGCAAGCGGGGTTTTAAGAAGTCCTTTAGGTTTGGGAAAAATTTGAGGTCATAAATCGAACACTAAAATCCAGTCCGGATAGTGGTGTGGTGTGTTTTGTTGGTGGTGTGTTTGTGTGTGTGTGTGTGTGTTGTGTGTGTTGTGTTGTGGGGTGTGTGGTGTGTGGTTTTGGTGTGAGTGTGTTTGTGGTGTGTGTGTGTGTTGGTGTGTGTGTTGTTTGTGTGTGTGTGTTTTTGTTGTGTGTTTGGTGTGTTTTTTATTTTTTGGGGAGCGCTCGCCTCACTCTCTCTCTCTCCCCCCCCCCCCCCCCCTCCCCATTTTCTCTTTCTCTCCTTCCTTCACTCCCCCCCCCCCCCCCCCACCCCTTCTTTCTCTCTATCTCGTCTCTCTCTTCTCTGTCTCTGTCTCTGTTCTGTCTCTCTCTCTCTCTCTCTCTCTCTCTCTCTCTCTCTCTCTCTTCCTCCTCTCTCTTCTTTCTTTTTCTCTGCACACGCACCACCACGACGTACGCACGCCCGCAGCAAAAAAGGGAAGAAAAGGAGAGAAACCAATTTTATTTTCCCCCTCCAAAAATAAAATTTGCGTTTCTCCCTTCTCTTCTCTCTTCTCTCTCCTCCCCTTCTCCTCTCCCCCTTTTCTCTCTCTTCTCTTTTTTCCTCTCCTCTCCCTCTCTCTCTCCCCTCTTCTCTCCTTTTTTTTGCTTTTAAGTCCTCAGTTAGCAAGTAGATGGATTTCCTGGACTTTTTGCAGAACTCTTTTTGTTTCCCCCTCAGTGGGGTATAGTTATATAAATATTTAAATTTTGTGGTGTTAAATTATGCGTTTTGAAAGCGCTTGGGGATAGTTTAAGTGTTTAACGAAATGATTGTAAAATTTTGTTTTTAAAATTTTAAAAAAATTTTTTTTTAAAAAGAGTGTGTGGTGTGGGTGTGTGTGGTGTGTGTGTGGGTTGTGTGGGTGTGTGTGTGTTGTGATGGTGTGTGTGTTGGTGTGTTGTTGGTTGTGTGTGTGGTTTTTGCGTGTGTGTGTGGATATCGTGGGTGGGGGGTGCGTGTCGTTTTATTTATTTATTTTTTCTTTTATTCGAGGATAATGGACTAAGCAATCAAGGCTTTTTTTTAAACCAGTCCCCGTGTGTATGCAGTTTTAAAATGTCATCTGTTCCCCACGACACACGATGGGCCCACTCTTAAAAAGTGGAAAAAGGGGTTTAAAAATGTGCACATGATTTCTGCGTTGTTCGCACACGGGGCCTCGTTTTAGTTTATCCAAAAGACTTTGGGAGAGTGGAGTCGCAGCGTGTTTGTGTGTGTGTGTGCGCGCGCGTGCGTCCCGCGTGCGTGCGTGCATGGTGTGTGTGTGTGTGTGCACGTGTGTGGTGTGGTGGGGTTTGGTGTGTGTGTGGGTTAATTGTTTTTGTGTGGGTTTACTTTCACACCCCGCGCGCCGGGTGTTTTGGTGTTGGGAGTGGTTTTTGTGTGTCCCCCTTTCAATTTTTTTTTTCTAATTCAACAGGGAAAAAGCCCCCCGACCGACAACCGACGATGGGAAAAAGGGGCGGGGAATCAAAAAAAATGTTTGGGGGTATCGGGTTTTTCCCCCAAAACCAAAACCCCACTTTCTCTGAAATTTTTTTCCCCCTAAAGTTTTCCCCATGTTTTTTTTTAGACTGCGTTTTAGGACGGGTACCCGTTCCCGGGGTTTTTGCCTGATGGTTTTTTGGGGGGGCAAAAACACAACACCACACACACACCACCCCCACACACACACCACCACCACCACCACACGCGCGCGCGCGCAAAACACACCACAACACAAAAGCCGGGCCCAAAGCCCCCACCCCACACACACACAACCATACACCACGCCAAAACACCCCACACACGCACACACACCACACACACACACACACACACAACACAACACACACCAAAACACACAAACCCCACACACACACCCCAACGTAAGGTTATACCCCCCTCTATTATCACGGTTCCTTCGGTTTAAGGTTCGGGTGCTGTGTCAAACCCTTCTAAAATTGATTGTGAATTTTGGGGTTTTTTTAAAATTTAATGTTTAAAAATCCAAAACTTAGGTCTTTTTTGGGTTACTTTTTTTTTTAAAAAAAAACCCCACTGTAATGGTTGCTTTTTCATTTTTGGTTTTTATAGGGTTTTTATGGCCTGAAAAAATGAAAAAAAACTGTTGATTGTTGTTTTATTTTATTGATTGGGTTGTTTTTTTGTTTTATTTTAACAAAACACCGGGGGGGGGTGGGGGGGGGGGGGGTTGGGAAACCCCCCCGGTAGAAATTGGCCCCCCAATTTTTAGACCCGGGTTTTGTTTCCCCGTCGAGGAAATTTTCTCCGGGGGGTTTAAAATTTAGTGCCCACTCCACTCCCCCAAAAAGTTCTTCGGGAGATTTTAAAAAAGGGGGCCCCCCTGGGGCAAAAAGACGCAAATATTTTGCGCCCCCTTAAATCCTTTTCTGTTTTCGTGGGTAGGCCATTGTGGCCGGGGGAAAAATTTGACATTTAAAAAAACTGTACAAGGGGCCGCCCCTTTTGGCCTAGTGGGGGGGTTTTTTTACCCTTTTTTAAAAAATTTTTCGGGGGGCCCCCCTTTTCCGCTTGGGGTTGGGGCCCCCTTAAAAAAAGGGACTTTACGGTATTTTCTCCCCCCCCAGGTGTAAAAGGGGGGCCCCAAACCTTTTTGTTGGGGGTTAACCCTGCGATGACGGCGTCCCTTTTGGGGGGGGGTCTATACTCCAGTCGCTTAACGCCACAAAACCGGGATAAGCACCCGGCCCCGATGAGCCTTATGGCTTGGGCAGCTTTTTAAATTAACTTTAACCGGGGATGGATGTTAAAAAAAAAAAAAAACACAAAGAGTGTTTTTCCCCTTTTTTTTCCCCGATATAAATAAAAAATTAATTAAAAAAAAAAAAAAAAAATACAAAAATAAAAAAAAACAAAAAAAAAAAATAACTTTTACAGATTTTTCCCCAAATTTTATTAAAAAAACAATACAAATTTCCGGGTTTTTTTATTTTGTGGGTTATTGTTGTTGTTTTTGGGGGGGGTGGTGGGGGTGGTTTGGGGGTGGTGTTTTTGTTTTTAGGGGGTGTTTTTGTTGTTTTTTTCTCTCTGCGCGCGCGCGCGCGGCGGCGGCGCGCGGCTTTGGTGGGGTTTTGTTGTGTGTGTGTGTGGTGTTTTTGTGTGTGTGGGTTTTGTTGTGTGTTTTTGGGGGGGTGTGGGGGTGTGTTGGGGTGAGATATTGGGGTGTGTTGGGTGTGTGGTGTGTGTGGTTTTGTGTTTTGGTTTGGTGGGGTGGGTGTTTTGTGTTTTGTTTGTGTGGTTTTGTGTTGTGTGTGTGTGTGTGTTTTGTGTGTGTGTGTTTGTGTTTTTTGTTGTGGGGTGGTGTGTGGTGTGCCCTTTTGGTGTGCCCCTTTTGCGGGTGCGTGGGGGGTTTGGCTGGGGTTTTGTGTTTTTGTGGGGTTTTTGTTTTGTTTTTTGGTTTGGGGTTTGGGTTTTTGGGGGTTTTTTGTTGTGTTGGGGCGCGCGGGGGTTGGGTGTTTTTTTGTTGTCTGTTTTTTTTTTTCCCTGTCTGTTTTTTTGTTGTCTTATTTGGGGGGGGTGGGTTTGGGGTGTTTTTTTAAAGTAGTGGTTTTTACACGATTTTTTTTTAAAATTTTTTTTCGTTTTTGGGTGATATTTTTCGTTTGTTTTTCCGTAGTTTTAGTCGTTTTTTCCGTTACCCAAAAAGTTTTTTATGTTGTTACAAAAAAAGGGTTTTCAAATCCGGGTTTTTTTTTTTATATCGTGGGTTTTTTTTGTTTTGGTTGTGTGTGGTTGGGGGTGTGTTTTGTGTGTGTGTTTTTGTGTGGGTTTTGTGTTTTGGGGTTTGGGGTTGTTTTTGTGGGTTTTGTTGTGGGGCGCGCGCGCGGGGTGGTGTTTTGGGTTTTGGTGTTTTGTTTTGGGGTGTGTGTGTGTTTTTGTTGTTTTGTGTGTGTTGGTGGGTGTGGTTGGTGTGGTGTGGTTTTTTTGTGTGTGTGTGTGTTTTTGGGTGTGTTGTGTTGTGGTGTGTGTGTGTGTGGGGGTGTTTTTTTTGGTGTTGTGCGCGCGCCCCGCGGGGGGGGTTTTTGGGGGGGTTTTTATTTTTTTGTTTTATACTTTTATATAAGGATAAGGAAAAAGCATCATGTTTTTTTTTTTGTTTTTTTAACCACCCCTGTGTGTATGCTGTTTTTGTGTGTTTGGGGTGCGTGTGTGGCTTGTTGCGTCGTGCGGCTGCGCGAGGTTTTTTTGGGTGTTTTTTTTGGGGTTTTTGGGGTGCGTGGTGCGGCGTGCGTGCTGTGGTGTGTGTTAGGGGTTGAATGTTGGGGGGGGGTTTTTTAAAAATTATTGAAAGGGGACAATTACCCCCCTTTTTTTGCGTCGTTGTTGTGTTGTTATTTTTTGGGGGGTTTGGGGTAGTGGTAGGGGGGGTGGTGGTGGGGGGGGGTTGCGGGGTTTGGGGGGGGGGGGGGGGGGGGCCCCTTTTTGTTAATATTTTTAACGCTAGTTTGAAACGCAGTCGGGGGTGGGCCGTGGTTTTTTTTTTCAAAATAAATTTTTGTTTTGTGTTAATCGGGTTCTTTTATGTTTTTTGGTGTTTGTGTGTTTTGTGTGTGTGTGTGTGGTTGGTGTGTGGGTTTTTGGTGTGTGTTGTGTGTTGTGTTTTTGTGTGTGTGGGGTTTGTTGTGTTTGTGTGTGTGTGTGTTGTGTGTGTGTGTTTGTGTGGGGGTGGTGTTTGGTGTGTGTTTTTGGTGTGTGTTTGTGTGTTTTGGTTTGTTGGTTTGGTGTGGTTTTGGTGGGTTTTGGTGGTGTGTTGTGTGTGGTGTTTTTGTGTGGTTGTTTTTGTGTGTGTGTTGTGTGTTTTGTTTGTGTTTAGATTGCTTTCTTTTTTTTTTTCTCTTTCTTTTGTCTGTCTGTTGTCTGTCTGTCTGTCTGTCTTTGCTGTTGCTGTCTGTCTCTTGGGGGTGTGTTGTGGTGTGTTGGTTTTTGGGGTTTTGTGTGTGTGTGTGTGTTTTTGTGTGTGTTTTGTGTGGGGTTGTTTGCTTTTCGCTCGTCGCTCGCTCTTTAATTGTTTCTTTCTATCTTTCTTTTTTT
Source organism: Stramonita haemastoma (assembly GCA_030674155.1). Classification (NCBI taxonomy): domain Eukaryota; kingdom Metazoa; phylum Mollusca; class Gastropoda; order Neogastropoda; family Muricidae; genus Stramonita; species Stramonita haemastoma. Next base: position 9,958 of record JASPKP010007390.1, read on the forward strand.
CTTTCTTTCTTTTCCTCGTTTTTCTCTGTTGTCTCTCGTCTTTTTTTTTTTTTAATTTTTTTTTTTTTTATTCTTTCTTTTTTTCTTTCCCCCTTGTTTTTTTAAAAACATTTTTTTTTTTTTTTTCATAGACTAAAAAATGGGTAGTTTAAAATGACTTTAAGTCCTTTAAAAACAACCTTATCTTTTAAAAATTTGATTCCCCCATCTGTCCTATTCTGCTTTTCCCCGTTTGTTCGCGAGTTTTAAAAAAAACCCTCCCCCCCCCCCACCCCCCCCCCCACCACCCCCACCAACCCCTTTTATTTTTTGTGCTTTTGCACCCAGTACACGGTTTAGTTTGCTGTTTTGAAAAAAAGCCCCCCCCCCCCTCTCCACCCCCCCCCCCCCCCCCCCCCCCCCCCCCCCCCCACCCTTTTGAAAAAAACCCAAAAAAAAAAAAATATAAAAAAAACCTGAAAATGTTTCCGCGTTACACCATTTTGTAATAAATAGCTTAAGAAAAAAAAAAAGCTTTAAATGTTTTTTGGGGGGCTAGATTCACAAGAGGTACTCCCCGTGTCATAAAGTGGGTGTGGTGTGTGTGGTGTTGGGGTTGGGGGTTTTGTTGTGTTTGTGTGTGGGGTGTGTTGTTGGGTGTGTGTGTGTGTTGTGTGTGTGTGTTTTTTGGGGTGTGTGTGTGTGTGTAGTGTGGCGTGTGTGTGTTGTGTGTTTACGTTTTTTGGGTTTTCAATGGTGTAGTTGTGTGTGTGTGTGCCCCCGCGCAGTGTGTGTGTTGTCAATCAATCAACAACAATCAATCAACAAACAAATTTTTTTTCCCCATGTAATTGAGTAACAGCGATTGTTTTTTCCCAAGCCTCATCAAAAAAAAAAAAAAAAAAATCAAAACAATAGAAAAAAACAAATCCAAAAAAAAAAAAAAAAACCAAAAAAACAAAATAGAAAATCATAGCAAAAAACAAAAAAAAAACCAAGAAAAAAGAAAAGGGGAAAAAGCAAAAAAACAATTAAAAAAACAACAACAAAAATTTCACCAACATTAATTGTAACATGATTTCAACAATTTTTTAAAAAAAAAAAATGCCCATAAACAATCAAGCAATATATAACAACAAAAAAGAGAAATAAATAAATAAAATAAATAAAAGAAAAAAATTAAAAAAAATAATAATATTTTTTTTATAAAAATTACTGAAAGCCCTACACACATATGCACAAACCCACACACCCACAACCCATACCACACCACACACAACACACAACACAACACAACACCACACCACACACACATCCGTGCATCTACACACACACACACACACACACACACACACACACAACACAACACAACACACACACACACACACCAAAAACCACCAAAGGTTTTCGTCTTCCCTCACTCGTATACCTAGGTACATGCACACATTTTTAAATTTTTTAAAAAAACATATAGTGTAAAAAAAAAAAACAATAAAAAAACACACATCCACAACAACACACACACACACAACACACACACCACACACACAAAAACACAAAAAACACACAACAGCTTATACATTACAATTAAACCAAAAAACATTAAGACTAATAAAATGATAATAAAAATGAAATTAAAATAATAATAAAATAATAATAATAATTAAAAATAATAATAATAATAATAATAAAAATAATAAAAAAAAAAACAAATTTTTTAAAAAAAAGAAAAAAATAAACAACAACAACAACAACAAAATTTCAAAATAAAAAAGTAAAATAAAAAAAATCTATAAACAATTTATGTCAAATTACAATATCTCTATACTTCAATTTTTAAAATTTATATTTTTTAAAAAAAGATAAGGAAAAAAAAACAAAACACAACGAACCCATGATAAAACCCATCAAACACGAGAGGAAATGACATATAGCAAAAAACATACAAACAAACAAAAGAAAAAAAAAAAACAAAAAAAACAAACAAAAAAACATAAAAAAACACCAAAAAACAAACAATCAAACCCAAAAAATCAAAAAACAACCCCACGGGTTATATATTAAAGGAAAAAAAGAAAAAACAACTAAAGCAACAATACCCTATGATAAAACCCATCACCATGAGTGGGAAAAACATAAAAAACAATGGGCATGCACACATTTAAAAAAAAAAAATTTTAAACAATTGTGTCAAACTTAATCATACAATGTCACCAACCATTATTTAAAACTTAAAAAAAAAAAAAAAAAAAAAAAAAAAAAAAACCCCTGAAATGTCAATAAGCAAATTATGTCAGATTACATTATCCACACTTCAAATTTAACTTATGTTATGAGGAAGAAAAGAAAAACAAAACAAAAAAAAACAAACAAACAAAAAAACAAAAAAAAACCCCGAAAAAAAACGCAAAAAATACATTGTATCCAATCCCCTAGAGGGAAAAAAACATATAACTAACAAACATTCAAATAACCAAAAAATATAAAAAAACAAAAGCAACAGAAACCAAACAAACATAATGAACGGAAAAAAAACACCAAGCAAAACAAAAAAAAAAGCAAAAAAAACAAAAAAAAAACAAACAAACAAACACAACACCCCCAAAAAAAACACACACAAAAAAACCCCACACACCAAAAAAAAAAAAAAAATTTTTGGGGGGGGGAGTGGGGGGGGGGGGGGGGGGGTATCAAGAGGGAAAGGGGGGAAAAAACAAACAGCAACCAGAAGAATTTAAAAAAAAGATTATGATTTATTTCATAAAAAAAAAAACCTACACATAGAACAAAAAAAAACAAAAAAAACTTCAAAAAAACAAACAAAAACAAACAAAACACAACAAAAAAAAAATACACAACAACAACCAGAACAAAAAGTAAGGCCTTTCCACTTATCAAAATAATATAAATAAATAGTGTAATGTCTC
>JASPKP010007391.1:7500-12861 GCA_030674155.1 Stramonita haemastoma
GAGAGAGAGAGAGAGAGAGAGAGAGAGAGAGAGAGAGAGAGAAGAGAGAGAGAGAGAGAAGAGAGAGAGAGAGAGAGAGAGAGAGAGAGAGAGAGACTTCAGACTTCAGACTTCAGATGTTTTATTCACGTAAGGCCACAGCCCCTTATGAACAGAGGGGCAACAAATGATAAAACTGAACATAAAGGCAAGAAAAGAAAAGAAATATTACGTGTCCTATCAAAATGCAGTATCAAAAAAGTCAAGACGTAGCTTTTTCTCGCAGTTGGAAAGCTTTAAATAAGTACATTGCAAAGTTACGAACAATACTTTCGTTTTCAGATGACATCAATAAACATAGACGAAATAGGCTTGGTTGTGCGTAGAATTTTTTCGGGATGAATCTTTCACGGAGATCACAAAGGGTGTCACATTTCAAAACAAAGTGGACCTCATCTTCATCTTGTTCTTTACATAATGGGCACAACATATCAGTGGCACAGGTACGTTTAAAGCGATAGGCATGTTTCATCACTTCTGAAATACCAAACCGAAATTTGGTTGTAATTACTCTTAAATGTCTATCTAAATTTAAGGAAAGATACTTCTTCACAACATGGGTAGAGCTGTAGATCCTGTATATGTCAAATCTGTCGCTTGATTGAATGTGACTTTCCCAGCTTTGCCATCTACAATCAATCAAGCGTTGGCGAAATATCTGTATAAACATTTTTTCTTCTGCTACCCCTTGAAACATCCAAACATATCCGAACCCAAGCTCAAACAGACATATCCGTATGTTTGAAACCCAGTTGACTTTACCCCTTGTGTCTAAATCAAATAACATGTTATATGCTTTCCGCGGAAGTCTTTCACTACTCATCTTTACTAATTTAAGCCAGTAACGGAAACATCTAACAGCAGAATTAATGTAGATAGGATATCTATTACATTCTCCATAAACTAAATCATTTGGAGTTCTCATGTCAACACCTAGAAACCTTTTGAGACCAAATAAATGAACAGACTCACATTGTGTAACTGCTTTTTTGTCCATACCCCACAATTCGGAACCATATTGAACTCTAGGTTGTATTTGAGAATCAAAAATTTTAAGAAATAGGTCCAAAGAGTTGTTATTCAGTGCATACAGTTTCCTCATTATACAGAAAAGCACATGCTTTGCTTTACTGCACAGATCCTTACATGCAGCAACAAAACTCAAACGAGTAGAAAAAATAATTCCTAGATACCTATAGGCGTTCACAACAGACAATGAGGCACCAGCATATACCCATCTTTCTCTGGCTGCCAAGAATCCACCTTTTCTAAATACAACAATATTACTTTTGGTTAAGTTAACCTTTAATTGTAATTTATTGGCTGCACTTTGTAAGCTGTTAAGCTGAGTCTGTAAACCAACAACTGTCTCTGAAAACAACACTATATCATCAGCCAATAACAAGATGAATAATTCAACAGAATCAACAGTAAAATTTGCACCGTGTCTACCCATTTCAATAATTTCTATTGCTAATTCATTTATAAACAGCGAAAACAAAATAGGGCTACACACATCCCCTTGTTTTACACCTTTGGTACAGTTTATATAGTTAGACAGTTTATCCCCACATCTTACTCTTGTTTTAACTGAGTTATACATACTCTTAACACATCGAAATAATTTACCATTAATTCCGTTCTTAATCAAAATTGGCCATAACAAATTTCTATTGATGGAATCAAAGGCCTTTTCAAAATCAATAAATGCTACATAAAGTTTCCGGTTAAATGAAAACTGTTTCTGTACAAAAGCCAAAAGTGTGAACATATGATCAGTTGTTGAGTATCCTTGTTTAAAACCAGCTTGATGTTCACCTGTAATATTGTTTTGCTCTACATATTCCTGAAGCCTACTATTGATTATAGTACTATACACTTTACTACTGATATCAGACAACGAAATGCCTCTATAATTATTAGTATCATTTACGTTACCTTTCTTATATAACGGAAGAATGATGGACTCACACCAGTTCTCTGGAAAAATACCTTTGTCGAATAGAGTGTTACACAACTTTACAAAAAAGTCAAGAATTAATTGACAAGGTGCTTTTAATAGTTCTCCAATAATTCCATCAGGGCCTGCTGCTTTTCGATTCCTAATTTTAAACGAATTGCAGTGAAAACTTCATCATGAGATATTGGTCGATCCTTTAAATATCCTGATCATGGTCAGTCTCCTGAAAATTATTGACATTATCATTAGAGAAAGGTACATCTTCTTCAAGTAAATGCTTTGAAGTGCTGGAACCAGTCATCGACAGAGATGCTGTTCCTGGGCTGACTCTTTTTCAAAGATACTTTATTCATGTAGCTCCAAACTGTTTCTGATCGTTAATACTAGATACTAAGTCGTTTAAACAATTTCTCATTGAAAGTCTTCTTCTTCCTAAGTAAAATGTTCTTATATTCCCTACGTGCTCTAACATAAAGATCCTTATCGGTTTTGTCTAGTGTTCTACGAAATGTTCTTAATAATCTGCGTACTCTCCTTCTTTCCATGTTACATTCACTATCAAACCAGCCTGCCTTATTTCTTTTTTGATCAATCTTAATTTTCTTTTTCATACATTCTGCACATTCTCGAATACAACCGTTGAATGTTTCCAAAGCAGTGTTAACATTTTCATCAATCTGTGCTATTGCTGTTTTCAATTTACAGGACATTTCTTCTTTACATAAATTACTACAAAAATTGTTACTATTTTTCCTCACACCAACTGAACTTTTCTACTACAACAAGAGCATCAGTAGCTTTTCCATCTATAGACAAGGCATTTTTTGATAACTTAAATCGACATTCAAGAGGAAAGTGGTCAGATTCCATTCGCTCAGCAATAACTAGTTCACACAACTCAGACAACTCTTCATACAGGTCAGTTGAAAAAATGAAATAGTCATTCACACTGCATCCACTCTCACTTGTGTACGTATAGCGTCCTTCTAGGTCGCCATTACATACCCCGTTTAAGACAACCAAATTTAGAGCAGTGCACATGCTTAGTAAGGCTTTACCGTAAGAATTTGTATGAATGTCTTGGGAGTGTCGACCAGAATTTAAGGAAGAGCTTTTAAACTGAGATTCAGAGTCACCTGCTACATAGGATGGAGAGATATCTGAAATGCGACTGTTTAAGTCGCCACAGAGAATCACATACACATCATCCAAATCCAACAACAATTCAGTCAGGCAAATCCTCAAGCATCAATATACCGTGATCATAATTAAAGTATGTGTAAAATGGAGAACCTTCCGGTGGTACATAGGCACATATGTACAAGATATCTTTCGAACAATGAAACAAATCTTTATTGATAAGAAAAGCACATATATTTTCATACTTGACATCTAGCGCACGCACACACGGACAGAGTTCATTTTTCACTAGACAGACAATGCCACCGGATTTTCTCCCCTGTTTGGTTAGTCTGACAGCAGGTTTTTCATACATTTTATAGCCTGGAAAAAAATCAGAATTACAATTTTCCTCAAAGGTTTCAACCAGACATATAAAGTCAAATGACAAAATGTATTTTACAAAGTCCATGAATACATACTTTGAACGCAATCCATTAACGTTCCAACATAAAAAAGAAAACGATAAGGTTTTAAGAGTATAGCAAAAGTTGGCATGGCATGTAAAGGATGTGGTGTTATTCTAATTTTTAGAGCAAACACTCTGTTGCACATCTTCACGAACAAAAAAAGGTGAAAAAAACTCGCTATTTTTCTTGTTTCAAAATCAAATGTTGTAGGAAAAGTTTCGGAACTTGCACGCGAACCCAAGCTGTCATCGCCATGCATGCCGCTGTGCAGCGTAGCAGGCTCAAGCTCCGAGTTTTCACGTGTCAAGCAGGGTGGATTAAAGGGGGAGGTACAGGAAAAACTTTTCAGGTGTCGGTGTACATTTTGCCACCTTCATGAAATTTTTTACCCTTTTCCAGAATGGAGGGCCGGCCAACTCCTCATTTCGCTTCCTGCAGAGAGCCACAGGAGCCCAGAACGAACTTTTTTCCATCTATAAAAAGATGGTCATGGACAAGGCGGGCCTGTTTTCCCTTCCCTTCTGGCCTGTTTGAAATGTGGGGTCAGCTGGCGTCGGATCTCTCGGACCCTCTGCGAGAAATCCTCCCCCACAAAGATGTTAGTGCCTTTAAGTTTTTGCTTTGCCTTTAGAATTTTTACACGTTGCTTATAGAAAACACATCGTACAATGACAGGGGAATCTTTTTTTGAGTTAAGACGGTGTACTCTGTCGACTTCCACCCTGTCTGAGAGTTCCTTTCTTGTCGGTCATATGTCCTGTATCAGTCCCTCACATTCCTCACTTGTCTCTCCCTCATCCCTCCCAACACCATAGAAAATCAAGTTTTTTTCTCCTTGATCGGTTTTCCAGATCGTCACATTTCTTTTCCAAATTATCAACTTTGCTGATCAAGTCCCTGTTTTGTTTTCTGTAACAACTCGTTTTTGGTGTCGTAGCTCACTCACCTCCTCTATGAGGTTTCTTACGAGGCCGTGCAGAGAGTTGTGCTCCTGTCGAAGCTGCGTCAGTTCTTTCTGCACAGCATCGATCCTGGTGGTCAGGTTGTTATTGATCTCGTGCAGCAGCGTCACGACGTCATCTTTGGGCGGGTCCTTGCCCTGGCGGGAGGTCTGGGAGCTGGACATCTGGTCTGCCGCATACCGCCTGATGACCCAGGAGCAGTGGAGTCGGGGTTGGGACCTGGGTTCGACTCCACGTCGCCACAACGCAGCAACAGATCTCCCATCCCTCGACGCAGGAACAAATTGTCCCCCCAGAAGAAAAACACTAAAGGGTCAATCCCAGAAGAACACCGGTTGTGCGTGTTCGTGCTGTCAAGATGGTCACCTGCATTGCCTTTCTAAGTTTCCCTCTCTTCCACATGAAGTGCAGAAAAGTGGGCAGAAAGGCACCACAAGTGACTCGGGAAATCCAGGTTGGCCGAAGGCATGTACCTTAGGTAGCCAGTTGCAGACTTTCAGTACTGTAGACTACTTCAGACCGCAGCAATCCTTCATAAACATCGACGATGTAAACATCGACTTGATGTTCATGCACGTGGTAAACGCCCCCCCGAGAGAGAGAGAGAGAGAGAGAGAGAGAGAGAGAGAGAGAGAGAGAGAGAGAGAGAGAGAGAGAGAGAGAGAGCGACGCAGGGTGACAGTGGAGGGTGTCGGGGTGGTAGTGAAGGAGAAGACACTGACTGATTTTTTTTTTTTAAAAGGAAAATATTTTCAGCCTCCCCATTACTCCCAGATTTTTCTATTCCTCCCCCCCCCCCCCCCCCCCCCCC
>JASPKP010007392.1:0-12860 GCA_030674155.1 Stramonita haemastoma
TTTTGCTGATATGCTGCCCTTGTAGCCCAACAGAAACCGCCTTGCAGCATGTAACATCCTTTTTGCAAGGGCCACCCAGCTTTCAGAACAAGTCAGCCTGGGAAGACAGGGTTCTCTACCAGCCCGCACCTCAGGTGCGTACCCCCCAAACCTCAAAATTATAATTGGTGAGACAGAACTGAAGACAGTCCAGCAGCTCACCTACCTGGGATGCACAATCTCCTCTGATGCAAAAAATTGATAAAGATGTAGACAACAACTGGCAAAGGCAAACGGTGCTTTCGGCAGACCTACCACCGTGTCTGAAAAACAAACACCTGAAGAAAGACACCAAGATCAGTGTCTACAGAGCCGTGGTACTGACCACGCTCCTGTGCGGCTCCGAGTCATGGTCACATACAGACACCACCTGCGAATTCTGGAGCGCTTCCACCAACGCTGTCTCCGCTCCATCCTCGACATCCACTGGAGCGATTTTACCACGAATGCTGAGGTGCTGCAGCAAGCAGGGATTACCAGTATTGAGGCCATGTTGCTGAAAACGCAGCTACCCTGGCAGGCATGTCTCTAGAATGGAGGACCATCGCCCTACCGAAGATGGTTCTCTACGGTGAACTTTCCACCGGACAACCGCTACAGAGGCGCACCAAAGAAGAGCTTTAAAGACTCTCTGAAGAAATCTATGTCACCTGCCTCATAGACCATAACCAGCGGTCAGTCCTTGCTGCTGACCGGCAGGCCTGGCGACACACTGTGCATCAATTGGTCTCCTCCTTTGAGGACAATCGCAGAGCGGCCCTTGAGGAGAAGTGAATGAGGAGAAGAACCGCGTCCCCTCTACATCAACCCCAGAATCAACTTTCCCCTGCAGCCGCTGTGGAGGGTTGGTTTGTCACGCATTGGACTGAACAGCCACCATTGAGCCTGCACCAGACGTGGACAGTGCCCTTAATCTTCGTTCGCGAAGCCAAGCCATGATATATATATATATATGTCTTGGAGGAAAAGCAAGAAGAGAAGATGGCTTCAGCATGCAGCCCCCTGCTTTCAACAGTCGGGAGGATTCAACACTGCAGACTCTGACATCAGATGTTTACCAAGTTCAATGATGTGATTCTGAGGCGTGCCCCTGTGACATTTCTCCATGACAGTGGAACACTTCCTCCACACCTGTCCAACACACCAAACCTGAGTGAAGGCCGATATCTGGCCTGCGACCTGCTGATGAGGGACAAGCTCTTGGACCCCTGCAGGGCCTTCAGCACACTACACTGCAGCATTGGCAGGGCTCAGGACCTCTGAGGCTGTCTGAGCGTTCCACAACGACGATGACGAAGGAGAAATATAGATAGAAAGATAGATAGACAGATAGATAGATAGATAGATAGATAGATAGATAGATAGATAGATAGATAGATGGATAGATAGAGAGATAGGGAGATAGAGAGATAGATAGATAGATAGATAGATAGATAGATAGATAGATAGATAGATAGATAGATAAGAGAAGTATAGAGACAGAGACCACAAGCCATATCTGACCAAATATTCTACGAAAGCTAGATGAAGTTTTCATTTCCAGGGGAGTTTCTGTCTTTCTCCCTGGATTTACATCAGTACTGACTCCACCTCCCCAGAGACGTTTTTGGATGAGATCCTGCCCAGAACATTTTGCTCACACCTTAAAACTTGTTCTTCCTTTCGGAGGAGTCAGTCATTCGTGAAGATAAAACAATAAAGAAGAAAAAAAAAAGATACTAAAACCCCTGATCACACTGGTGTCATATCTACACATCATCCCTAAAGTCGGAGTGTGGCTGCTTTAATGGCGGGCAAAAACAGGGGCAGAGACAAAAGATGTTGCCTCTGATGCACCACAAATCTTCAATGGCGGGCAAAAACAGGGGCAAGAGACAAAAGATGTTGCCTCTGATGCACCACAAATCTTCAATGGCGGGCAAAAACAGGGGCAGAGACAAAAGATGTTTTCCTCTGATGCACCACAAATCTTCATGGCGGGCAAAAACAGGGGCAGAGACAAAAGATGTTTGCCTCTGATGCACCACAAATCTTTAGCTAAGGAACGGGGAAAATCACATAACCCTATTAAAAAAAAACACACACTTTTTTAAAGTACCAGGACTAGCAGTTTGCACACACAAAGGTCATGAAGTCAGGACATAAAACTCACTCACCGATTCCGTACTTCTAGCCCAACTCCATCACACCAGATTCCCTGCCTCATCAATAAAGAAACACATCAATTCCCCCATTAAAGAGCAAGAAAAACGGTCGTCATTTTTAAAAAAAAAAGCACACACACAAAAAAAAAAAAAAAAAAAAAAAAAAACCAACAGAATGTAGCCCTGTAATCTGTCAGTGTATTGGCAGGGCACTTTGTCAAGGCGACCTGTCAGTGCAGTCTGAGGGCTGCCCACACTGGCTGACCCCTACCTTCCTCCCAGTTGGGGCTCTTGCTGGCCATAGTGCTGCCAGCCCTGTAGCGGAGCTGCTTTTCCAACCGCGGCCCAGCGCTGACCTTGTCCATAGCGTTTGCCCTTGACGGGGAGGCTTCTGCTTCTTCTAGTTGTTTTGGGTTTTTTTTTTTTGGTTGTTTTTTTTTTTTATTCCACTCCAAAACTGAACGTCGATGAGGAGAGGGGGAGTGAAGAGACCGTCAAAGGGCGACAACCCGCCCCTTGGTTTTTCCTAGAGTGTATTCTGGTCCCCCTGGCTGCCGCCTTGCTGTGCGGGCTGTGGGGCTGTCTGGGGCAGTGCAGAGCCGATCTCTTCCTCAAGGCTTCTTTCACTCGGCGGCTTTCTCCTGCTGGCTGCTGTCTTCAGGTCTCTGTCAAAACTGAACAAGAAGCATCAGTAGCTTTGGGTTTTGTTTGGGGGGGAGGGGGATGTTTGTTTTTGGGGGTTTTTTTTCGTTCCTCAGCTAGGGCTCTGAGGTTCACCATTGGTGACATTTTTGCGATTGCGACCGTTTTTTGCTCGCCCCCACCAGTAAGGCAGCTGTAGTACACTTTGGGGGGGGGGGTCTACATACCAGACCTGTGTGCATGCGGTGGTTTTCAAAGATTATTTTTTTATAAAAAAAAATTTTAACAGAAAATTGTCATCTGTTCCGACTGGCACGCAATGGCCTACTCTCCTCAAAGGCAGAACTGTTTTTTTAACGTGTGTGCAAGATTATCTGCGTGCGTTCGCGTACGGGACCTCGGTTTACAGTCTCGTCAGGACTTTCAGGAGTCGGCACTGACGTTCACTCCAGGGGGAAATCCCTTTGAAGGAGCGCCTCAGTGGTGGCTGGAACCCAGGCCGTCTGAACACCGCCACAAGGCTCAAACCGCCAGGCTATCCCCCCCCCCCCCCCCCCCGACTGTCAACACAAACCTTGCTTTCCTGCACTTCTCACAGAATAAAAGGAAGGGGTGGTGTCTGCAACGGAAAAGTCAACAGCTAAAGACAGTCAACAGCTAAAGACAGTCAACAGCTAAAGACAGTCAACAGCTAAAGACAGTCAACAGCTAGTCAACAGCTAAAAGACAGTCAACAGCTAAAGACCCGTCAACAGCTAAAAGACAGTCAACAGCTAAAGACAGTCAACAGCTAAAGACAGTCAACAGCTAGTCAACAGCTAAAAGACAGTCAATAGCTAAAGACAGTCAACAGCTAAAAGACAGTCAACAGCTAAAGACAGTCAACAGCTAAAAGCAGTCAACAGCTAAAGACAGTCAACAGCTAAAAGACAGCTAAAAGACAGCTAAAGACAGTCAACAGCTAAAAGCAGTCAACAGCTAAAGACAGTCAGCAGCTCAAGACAGTCAACAGCTAAAGGACAGCCAACAGCTAAAAGAGTCGACAGCTAAAAGACAGTCAACAACTAAAAGACAGTCAACAGCTAAAGACAGTCAACAGCTAAAAGGACAGTCAACAGCTAAAAGACAGTCAACAGCTAAAAGACAGTCAACAGCTAAAGACAGCCAACAGACAGTCAACAGCTAAAGACAGCCAACAGCTAATGACAGTCAACAGCCAAAAGACAGTCAACAGCTAAAAGACAGTCAACAGCTAAAAGACAGTCAACAGCTAAAGACAGTCAACAGCTTAAGACAGTAAACAGCTAAAGACAGTCAACAACTAAAGGCGGTCAACAGCTAAAGACAGTCAACAGCTAAAAGACGGTCAACAGCTAAAGGCAGTCAACAGCTAAAGACAGTCAACAGCTAAAGACAGTCAACAGCTAAAAGACAGTCAACAGTCAACAGCTAAAAGACAGTCAACAGCTAAGAGACAGTCAACAGCTAAAAGACAGTCAACAGCTAAAAGACAGTCAACAGCTAAAGACAGTCAACAGACAGTCAACAGCTAAAGACAGTCAACAGCTAAAAGGCAGTCAACAGCTAAAGACAGTCAACAGCTAAAAGACAGTCAACAGCCAAAGACAGTCAACAGCTAAAAGACAGCCAACAGCTAAAGGCAGTCAACAGCAGTCAACAGCTAAAGGCAGTCAACAGCTAAAGGCAGTCAACAGCTAAAGACAGTCAACAGCAGCCAACAGCTAAAAGACAGTCAACAGCTAAAAGACAGTCAACAGCTAAAAGACAGTCAACAGCTAAAGGCAGTCAACGGCTAAAAGGCAGTCAACAGCTAAAGGCAATCAACAGCAGTCAACAGCTAAAGGCAGTCAACAGCTAAAGGCAGTCAACAGCAGTCAACAGCTAAAGGCAGTCAACAGCTAAAGGCAGTCAACAGCAGTCAACAGCTAAAGGCAGTCAACAGCAGTCAACAGCTAAAGGCAGTCAACAGCTAAAGGCAGTCAACAGCTAAAGTCAGTCAACAGCAGTCAACAGCTAAAGGCAGTCAACAGCAGTCAACAGCTAAAGGCAGTCAACAGCTAAAGGCAGTCAACAGCTAAAGGCAGCCAACAGCTAAAGGCAGTCAACAGCTAAAGGCAGTCAACAGCAGTCAACAGATAAAGGCAGTCAACAGCTAATGGCAGTCAACAGCTAAAGGCAGTCAACAGCAGTCAAACAGCTAAAGGCAGTCAACAGCTAATGGCAGTCAACAGCTAAAGGCAGTCAACAGCAGCCAACAGCTAAAGGCAGTCAACACTAAAGGCAGTCAACAGCTAAAGGCAGTCAACAGCTAAAGGCAGTCAACACTAAAGGCATCAACAGCTAAGATCAACAGCTAAAGGCAGTCAACAGCTAAAGGCAGTCAACACTAAGCAGTCAACAGCAGTAAAGCAGTCAACAGCTAAAGGCAGTCAACAGCTAAGGCAGTCAACAGCTAAAGGGTCACACTAAAGGCATCAACAGCTAAAGGCAGTCAACCAAGCAGTCAACAGCTAAAGCAGTCAACAGCTAAAGGCAGTCAACAGCTAAAGCAGTCAACAGCAGTCAACACTAAAGGCAGTCAACAGCTAAAGGCAGTCAACAGCAAAGGCAGTCAACAGCTAAAGGCAGTCACACTAAAGCGCACAGCTAAAGGCAGTCAACGAAGCATCAACAGCTAAAGCAGTCAAACAAGCTAAAGCAGTCAACAGCTAAAGGCAGTCAACAGCTAAAGCAGTCAACAGCAGTCAACAGCTAAGGCAGTCAACGAAAGCTAAAGCAGTCAACAGCTAAAGGCAGTCAACAGCTAAAGCAGTCAACACGATCAACAGCTAAAGGCAGTCAACAGCAAAGGCAGTCAACAGCTAAAGGCAGTCAACAGCTAAAGGCAGTCAACAGCTAAAGGCCAGTCACAGCTAAAGGCAGTCAACAGCTAAAGGCAGTCAACAGCTAAAGGCATCAACAGCAAGTCAAAGCTAAGCATCAACAGCTAAAGCATCACAGCTAAAATCAACTAAAGGCAGTAACAGCTAAAGGCATAACAGCTAAGGCATAACATAAGAAGTCAACAGTAAAGCATCAAAGCTAAAGGCAGTCATAAAGCTAAAGCAGTCAACAGCAAAGGCAGTCAACAGCTAAAGGCAGTCAACAGCTAAGGCAGTCAAACTAAAGCAGTCAACACTAAAGCAGTCACAGCTAAGCAGTCAACAGCTAAAGCAGTCAACGCTAAAGCATCAACAGTAAAGCAGCAACACTAAAGGCATAACACTAAAGGCATCAACAGCAAAGCAGTCAAGTAAAGCAAGTAAAGCAGTCAACACTAAAGGAGTCAACAGCTAAAGGCATCACACTAAAGCATCAACGCTAAAGCAGTCAACAGCTAAGGCATCACAGCTAAAGGCAGTCAACAGCTAAAGGCAGTCACACTAGCAGTCAACATAAAGGCATCAACAAAAGGCAGTCAACAGCTAAAGGCAGTCAAAGCTAAAGCATCAAAGCTAAAGGCAGCAACACTAAAGCATCACAGCTAAAGGCAGTCAACAGCAGCAACAGCTAGCAGTCACAGCTAAGATCAACAGCTAAAGGCAGTCAACACTAAGGCAGTCACACTAAAGGCAGTCAACAGCTAAAGGCAGTCAACAGCTAAAGGCAGTCAACCAGTCAACACTAAGGCATCAACACTAAGGCAGTCAACAGCTAAAGGCAGTCAACAGCTAAAGGCAGTCACAGCTAAAGGCAGTCACCTAAGGAGTCAACACATCAAAGCAAAGCGTCAAAAAAAAACACAGTAACCTAATGGCAGCACCCCCCTCACAGCTGGGTCACACTAAGCGTCACGCTAAACGCACATAAACATCAACATCAAACATCAACACTAACATCACACTATGGATAATGATAACATCCGCAGTCCCGCTAAACATCATACATCTCAACACATCAACACATCACACATAGTCTTATTTCGAGTAATGGATAAGCATCGGTACTTTTGCAGCAGGTCCCGTGCAAGCATTTGGTAAATTTGTCACGTCACCACGACACACAAGCCTACTCTTCGAAAGCGGAACGGTTAACGTGTCGCAAGATTTTGGTGCATTCAACAGCGGTCTGGTTTATAGTCTCATCTGACTTGGGGAAGGAGTCACACTGAGTTAACTCCCGAGGAAATCCCTTGAACGAGATTTAAACCGGTCAGCAAACCACAAGCGCAAGCGATCACTCTAACCACCAGCTAAATGTGAGCACGCGCGTAGTGCATACGTACTCGTGCGAGCGTGCGCGCGCGCGTGCGCGGCAGGTGCGGCGTGCTGCGTGCGTGCAGCTGTAGTGTGTGTGTGTGTGTGAGTGTGTGTGCGTGTGTGTGTGTGTGTGTGTGTGTGTGTGTGTGTGTGTGTTGTGACTTTTGAGTCTATTTCTTTCTCTTTTTTTATCTTCTCTTTTTTGTTTTTTTCCCTCTTTTTGGTTTTTTTTTTATTATAGATATATCTTAATTTAAGGCTGCTGAATCATGTTAGTTAAACAATATTGGTGAAGTGTTAATTTTTCTCTTTCGTTTTTTCCTAGATAAAATGGCTTGAAAAAAAAAAAAGTCAATGCTTATTCAATGCACCATCTGGAAATAAAAACTTGACTTCACTTGGCTATCCCGTCCCAATTGTGCATGTGTGTGTGTGTGTGGGGGGGGGGGGGGGGGGGGGGGGGGCGGAGCAGTGCTCCTGTCTTCATGTTATAGTGGGAAGTACTTATATTTCCACAGTAGTAACTGTTCCTTTATAACCCCCCCCCCCCAATAACTGTTCTTTTTATCCCCCCCCAATAACTGTTCTTTTATCCCCCCCCAATAACTGTTCTTTTATCCCCCCCGCCCCGCCCCGCCCCCTAGTAACTGTTCTTTTATACCCCCCAAAAAAAAACTTTTTTAAACCCCCTCCCCCAGTAACTGTTCTTTTATACCCCCCAATAATTGTTCTTTTATCCCCCCCCCCCCCCTGAATAACTGTTCTTTTATTCCCCCCTCCCCTGAATAACTGTTCTTTTATTTCCCCCCCCCTGAATAACTGTTCTTTTATTCCCCCCCCCCTGAATAACTGTTCTTTTATTCCCCCCTCCCCTGAATAACTGTTCTTTTATTTCCCCCCCCCCTGAATAACTGTTCTTTTATTCCCCCCCCCCCTGAATATTTGTTCTTTTATTTCCCCCCCCCCCCCCCCCTGAATAACTGTCTTTATTCCCCCCCCCCCTGAATAACTGTTCTTTTATCCCCCCCCCCCCCGAATAACTGTTCTTTTATCCCCCCCCTGAATAACTGTTCTTTTATTCCCCCCCCTGAATAACTGTTCTTTTATCCCCCCCCCCTGAATAACTGTTCTTTTATCCCCCCCCCCCCGAATAACTGTTCTTTTATCCCCCCCCCTGAATAACTGTTCTTTTATCATCCCCCCCCCGAATAACTGTTCTTTTATCCCCCCCCCTGAATAACTGTTCTTTTATCCCCCCCCCCTGAATAACTGTTCTTTATCCCCCCCCCTGAATAACTGTTTTACCCCCCCCCCCCCCCCGAATAACTGTTCTTTTATCCCCCCCCCCCTGAATAACTGTTCTTTTATTCCCCCCCCCCCCCCCTGAATAACTGTTCTTTTATCCCCCCCCCCCCGAATAACTGTTCTTTTATCCCCCCCCCTGAATAACTGTTCTTTTATCCCCCCCCCATAATAACTGTTCTTTTATCCCCCCCCCCCCCGAATAACTGTTCTTTTAACCCCCCCCCCCCTGAATAACTGTTCTTTTATTCCCCCCCCTGAATAACTGTTCTTTTATCCCCCCCCCCCCCCCGAATAACTGTTCTTTTACCCCCCCCCCCCCTGAATAACTGTTCTTTTACCCCCCCCCTGAATAACTGTTCTTTTATTATTTTACCCCCCCCCCCCCCCTGAATAACTGTTTCTTTTATCCCCCCCCCGCTTACCCCCCCCCTGAATAACTGTTCTTTTATTCCCCCCCCCTGAATAACTGTTCTTTTATTCCCCCCCTGAATAACTGTTCTTTTATCCCCCAAAACCTCACCCCCCCCCGAATAACTGTTCTTTTATCCCCCCCCCTGAATAACTGTTCTTTTATCCCCCCCCTGAATAACTGTTCTTTAATCCCCCCCCCCCTGAATAACTGTTCTTTTATCCCCCCCCCTGAATAACTGTTCTTTTATCCCCCCCCCTGAATAACTGTTCTTTTATCCCCCCCCCCTGAATAACTGTTCTTTTATCCCCCCCCCTGAATAACTGTTTCTTTTATCCCCCCCCCCCTGAATAACTGTTCTTTTATCCCCCCCCCTGAATAACTGTTCTTTTATCCCCCCCCTGAATAACTGTTTTTTATACCCTCCCCCTGAATAACTGTTCTTTTATCCCCCCCCAATAACTGTTTTTAACCCTTTTAACCCCCCCCCCTGAATAACTGTTCTTTTATCCCCCCCCCCCAATAACTGTTCTTTTATACCCCGCTTCCCCCGTTTTTTATAACCCCCCCCCCCCTAACTGTTTTTTATCCCTTCCCCCAATAACTGTTCTTTTATACCTTCCCCCAATAACTGTTCTTTTATACCTTCCCCCAATAACTGTTCTTTATACCTTCCCCCAATAACTGTTCTTTTATACCTTCCCCCAATAACTGTTCTTTTATACCTTCCCCCCAATAACTGTTCTTTTATACCCCCTCCCCAGTAACTGTTCTTTTATACCCCCCCTCCCCCCAATAACTGTTCTTTTATCAATCAAAAAAAACACTGTTGTTTTATAACCCCCCCCCCCCCTTCAACCGTTTATGTAGTGTGTGTGTGTGTGTGTGTGTGTGTGTGTGTGTGTGTGTGTGTGTGTGTGTGTGTGTGTGTGTGTGTGGTGTGTGTTCTTTTAAAATATTTATTCATAATTTTTTGGACAATAAAAAACAAAACAAAAAACCTCAGTAACTATGTACTTTCTACACACACACACACACACACACACACACACACACACACACACACACACACACACACACACACACACACATCCAGTCCCATGTATATGCAGTTTTGAAAATTTTCTCAAATGTTCCCATCGACACACAATAGCCTACTCTTCCAAAGGGAAGAACAAGTGTGTGCAAGGTGTTGTTCTGTGTGCATATGTGTTGTGTGTGTGTGTGTGTGTGTGTGTGTGTGTGTGTGTGTGTGTGTGTGTGTGTGTGTGTGTTGTTGTTGTTGTTGTTGTTGTCTTCAATTTTACGTCTGTTCACTTTAGTGATATTAGACGGAAAAAAAAAAAAAAAAAAAACACCCTCACCCCCACCCACCACACAAAGAAACTTGTAAAAACATAAAAACAACTCACTAACATTAATGCAACTATAACAAATGTCCTAAGGGACTGTAACAGAGACCTTTCACAATTTCAAATGCCAATTTCAAATTATTGAATATACTGGTAAGGGAGTTTTCAGAAAAATGGGGCATGAAAGACTTTACACTCTTGCAGTCAAAGAGTATATGAGTATTAGTGATATTCTCACCACACAAACATTTACCATTTTTGCTGAATTTGGTTGTCAATGCATTTAGTTTCATTCTATAAAATAATGTATTAATTCTTCTTGACATGAAAACATTTACAGAAGTCTTTGAATGGTTCACAACTGTTAAATTATTGGTATTGATCGCAGTTCTAGTTAACAATTTCCCATTTGGCTGATTTGTTTCAACTACCTTTCTCCATGATTTCTGTTCTAGTAAGCTGTACCCCTCTTGCAAGGATAAAGGCACATGCAATTCTATTGAATCCAATTCATGTTTTGCACCTCTCTTAGCAGCTCTATAGTCCTTCCGATGAGACTTTAAACCGAGGCCCCGTGTGCGAACGAACGCAGAACATCTTGCGCACATGTTAAATCCTGTTCCGCTTTTCGTAAGAGTAGGCCATCGTGTGCCAGTGGGAACAGATGACAATATTTACAAAACTGCATGCACACGGGGACCGGATGAAAAAAAGCACATGATTGCTTATTCTGTTATCCTCGATATAAAAGAATAAATAAAAGAATAAATAAATAAATATCTGCCCACTCATTTGGAAAGAATCCAGAGTGTGAAGGCACCCAACAAAAATTTACTTTTATCCCCTTTAAGGTCAAGAGATGTATGACATGCTTAATCTCCAATATAATTTTTGAAGTTTTCTTGTAACATGGAGATTTTAAAGCATACAATACCAACTTCGAATCTACACAAAGAAGATTTTGAAATATACATAATGGCAAATCAAGAATAAATTAAGACCCATTAATATTGCCACAAGTTCTGCTGTGTGTGAGTGTGTGTGTGTGTGTGTGCGCGCCACGCATGGGTTTGGGTTTGTGTGTGTGCTGCTGTGTGGGTTTGCTTTTGATCAAAGGATACAAAAACTAGCATCATATACAAGACATAACAAGGTCCTCGTGATGTTTTTAAAGCACACACCTGAATAGATCATTATGATAATTAAAAGTAATAATGATTAATGTACGAACTTACCCAACTAGTCACCGTGACCTTTCCGCAGCACTGACAAGCTAGCCTACTAGCTCCGGTACCCTAACTGTAGCACAGAGGCAGACTGAGCCAGCTGTCCACCCACTACACACACACTAGGCCTAGGTTAGCCTAGCAGAACTCCACGTAACTGAGCCTCGTGACATCAAAGACAGAATGACGTCAGAGTTAGGGGAGTGACTAAGCTACTTTGATATTTTTACGCAACTTCGATCATTTAAAAAAAACAAACAAAAAAAAACTCAAATCTTGAATCACTCTCTCGTTATCTGTCAAGACTGTTAGGCCTACCGGTTGCTATTAGACCTAATCGTTTGTTCTCAAAACTACCTCCCGTAGAGTTTACAGTAGGCTACACACACAGTCTCTCCTTGCACCAATTCTCTTTGTCCAGTACCTATAAGAAATGCACATATCTTGGTATCAGATCAGTCATGTTGCTCCAAAACGTGTTACTTTGAACAAGGTAGAATGAACTAGTTCTATCCGACATTCTCAACTCGAAGATGAAGCAGCAACTCTGTGTCTGTACTCTCCTACTTTTCTTGACCTGATTTCTACAATTCTTATGCTGGTGGCCAAAACTTAAAAAGGTTTAAAAAAAAAAAAATGTGGCACGACTTTTGGTTCTCATATACACGTCACTACTCTCTGTCTGTCTGTCTGTCTGTCTCTCTCTCTCTGGTGGTGGATTGATGTTTTCAGTTATTTAACCTCATCATATTCTCACGTTTACTCTTTAATTATTGTGCCTTTTCTTTGTTTTGTTTTGTTTTTGTTTGTTCTTTGGTTTTTTTGCTTTCTTTATTCAACTCAAAATCATCATTGATTCTTACTTCTCATTTTCGTTTCTGAATCAGTGACTTTTTATAACATTACCTTAATATTGTATCTCTGTGTTAATTCTTGCCTGTTGTTTGATACTTGGTATGGTTCCTTACTTTTGGTATTTGGATCATTATAATTGTTGATTTTATTTATATTTTTATTGGCAGTATCTCCCCCCTCCCCCCTCCAATAAGGATATTAGTTTAAAAAAAATTTCCCCCTTTTATCCAAATGTATGATTTATATCACATGTATAACTTTTGACAGATGGTGGTGGATTGATGTTTTCAGTTGTTTATTTCATCTTGTTCTCTTGTTTGCTCCTTACCTATTAACACTTTTCTATTCTTCCATAATCAAAATCTTTTTATAGTGACTTTTGATTTTTGTCTTCTGATCAGATGCATTGTTATTACCTTTAGACAAAGAAGAAGAGTGTCCTTAATTCGTGTGTGTTTGTTTGGTACTGGGGTGAGCGTAAAATTTTTATTGTATGTAAGATTATATCTTTAGCTATCTGTATGTGTATCCCTGAAAAGGGCGTGGGGACGCGGCTGGATGAAAAAAAGCACACTGAGTCTTATCTTTATCCTCGAAATAAAATACTTTACCCTGCATTTGCCTTGCCT
>JASPKP010000074.1:5000-99593 GCA_030674155.1 Stramonita haemastoma
GAGAGAGAGAGAGAGAGAGAGAGAGAGAGTACACAGTACATTTTTAGCCAGGTAGTGTTGCCCACAATTTTCAACTGACCAATAATATCATCACTTAACACTCCCTATCTTTTACTTATGCATATATAGAGAATATACCATATGATAAATGTGACGTGAAAATAAAATATTAAAAATGTACTCTTTGAAATCAGTTACAAGTGCACAATGATAAGATACATATGAAAACATTTACACACACACACACACACACACACACACACACACACAACACACACACACACACACACACACACACACACACACACACACACACACACACACACACACACACACACACAGAGGAAGAGAGAGAAAGGGGGAGAATTATATATATCCAACAGGATGAGTACTGGTTCATTAGTTTTGATGCATCAAGTGCATTAGGTGATTTTTGAAGGTCGACAATGATTGGTGCTGTTTAATTGAATCGGGAAGGGAATTCCACAGTACAGGGCCTGAGTATAGTAAACTGGACTTGAACAAGTCTATTCTTGGGATTGGGATACTTGGCTTTTCAGTATTTCTGGAATGATTTATTGGGAACTTATCTCTTAAGGATGTGGGGACAGCTCCTGCCATTATCTTAAACATCAGGATGCCCTTGTTATGTTTTAGTCTTTGTTGTAGGGGGAGAATACTTAACTGAGTGAAATCCACTTCAAGTAATGTTGTTTTCTTCAGGAGGATAAGTTTGCGACCACGTTTATACAGACTTGATAAGGGTTTCATAATATTTGCACTGGCAGTATCCCATAGGGTTGAGGCATAGTCCATTGAGGATTGTATATAAGCTTGAAAGAATAATTTCCTTGAATGGCAGTCAAGGAAGTGTTTAATTTTAGTCAACTGGTATACTCTTTGGGACAAGTATTTGCATAGATGAGATATGTGGTAGAACCAGCTGAGATTTTCATCAATTGTCACTCCTAGAACTTTGTGATGAGAGGTTTGTTTGATTGCTTCCTTTTTTATATGTATTGGAAACTGATTATGGGGTAAATTTTGTCGGTTTTGTCTGGTGGTGATAAGCATGCATTTTGTTTTTTTGGGGTGAATAGACATATGGTTCAGATCTGTCCATTTGACAAGATCATTACAGCTTTGTTGTAATATGGTTGCAAGAGTCAATGTCATTATGGCTTGTATGTATGGTTGTGTCATCAGCAAATAGTTCACATTTGGATGCAATATGTAGAGGAAGGTCATTTATGCATAATGAAAAGAGAATTGGTCCTAGTATAGATCCTTGTGGTACTCCATAATGAATGGGTTTTAGATTGGATGTGGATGTAGTTGTTGAAACACACTGTTGTCTGTTCTTGAGATAAGAAGCGAGTAGTTCTAGACTATTTGATGATATATTGTACAGGTCTAGCTTTCTGACGAGAAGTGTGTGGTCAATTGTATCAAATGCTTTTTTGAAATCTACAAATGATACTCCACAAAATTTATTTTCATTAATGTTTGTTAGCCAATTGTCTATGAGACTAGTCAGTGCAGTATGACACGAGTGATTTTGTCTGAATCCTGACTGATTAGGGTGGAGTAGGTTGTTAGTTTCTATATGACTGACTAAGTGATTATTTATATGTTTTTCCAGGGGTTTTGGAAGAAGGGATATAATAGAGATTGGCCTATAATTTGAGGGATCTGAAGTGTCACCAGATTTGTAGATGGGGATCACTTTAGCAGTTTTGAAGGCATTGGGAAAATAGTTCTTTTCAAGACATTGGTTATATATATATGTGAGAGTGTCTGTGATAACTGGCGCTGAAAGTTTTAGAATTCTGCTGTCTATTCCATCAAGACCTCAAGTCCTTGACTGTTTGAGGTGAATCATGTAATTATAGACCTCAAAAACAGAAATAAATGGTATGTGGAGTTTTGAGGGAATATGCTTTTCTTGGCAGTATTGTTTTAATGTGTTTAGGTTATTGGATTTCGAATTGTCATTGCTAACAACATTAGTAGAAACGTTTATGAAGTGATTGTTGAGATGTTCAGCAGTAACATCTTTGATTACATTTGATTTGGAAGATGATTGTTTGTTTGTTATTTGATTGATGGCCCTCCAAATGATTTTTGAGTTTTGTTTGGAGGATAGTAAATCTTGGAAATATTTCTTTTTTTCTCGACGTTTCTGTGAGTTTATGGCGTTTCGTAATCTTTTTGACTCTTCATGATATTTATGTTTTTTTAAGAAATCTCTAAGATAGCATGCTTCTTCTAGTTCTTTTGTGAGCCAAGGCGGTTTGGGGACATGTTTGACCCTTATGGTTTTAAGTGGAGCATGTTTCTTGTAAATTTCAGTGAAAGTTTTTATCCAAAACTCGATGGCCAAGTCTGGATCAGTAATGTTGAATGTTTCTGAGAACATCGAGTTACTTAGTTCCAGAAGGAAAAGCTTTTCATTAAATTTTGCAAAAGAACGATATGTTATGTTTTTATGTCCAGGTTTGGGAATTTTTGTTCCTTTTTTTGACCAAGAGAGAGAGAGAGGAGAGAGAGAGAGAGAGAGAGAGAGAGAGAGAGAGAGAGAGAGAGAGAGAGAGAGAGAGAGAGAGAGAGATGGTTTGAATGCGGGTGTGTCTATATCACCAAGGAGTGAAGGACATGAAACAAAACAAAAAACAAAACAAAGTGGTTTGTGAAGACAGAGTCTGTACATTCAACATTCACAGACAGTCCATCAACAACATAAGGTAAAGGTAAAGGTGTCCCATGACCTGTGTGGTCATTGGGGAGCTAGGCGTCAGAGACCTCAGCTTCTCTAGGGGGGCCAGCATATTGAGGGCGGCGCCCATCTCCTCTCCCTCGCTGCTTTACCTTCCCTGACCCTAAAGAGGGCAGGTACTGATTGACAGCTGGGTGAACTGGGGGAACTGAACTTGTAGCCAAGGTGCGCAAACGGTCACCCATCCAACTGGTAACCACGCTTGACACTGCTTAACCTTGGCGGGAGGAAAGCCAGTGCTCTGACCACTGAGTTATCCCGTGGAACAACATACATGATACAAGGAAGAAACCCCAGTTTGGGGTTGCGACCAGGAAGGTGGCAGGATGGTTAAGATGTTCGCCTGCCAACAAGTAAACCGTGAGGTTCTGGGTTCGATTCCCAGCTTCATCCTTTCTTCCCAGTTTGAGAAAAAAAATCGAACAGAATGTCCAAGTCATTCGGATGAGACTATAAACCGAGGCCCGTTTGCGAATGCACGCAGAACATCTTGCGCACACATTAAAACCCCGTTCCACCTTTCGAAGAGCAGGCCATTGTGTGCGGGTAGGAGCAATGACAAATTTATAAAAATACCAGCATGCACACAGGTGTCGTGCTTAGACATCATCCCTGAGGAAAAATTGGGGAGTTTGAGTCCCCAGGGCAGCTCGGGGCTGTATATATAACAACAACAAAAAAATAATAATAAATAATGGGTAGGCGCTGCACTTGTGGCGACAGCTCTCCCTGGGAGAGCAACCCGAATTTCACGCAGACAATTCTGCTGTGACATAAAGTAGTATAAAAAAATAAATAAATAAATAAATAAAAACCATGCTAGCTGGGGAAAGAAGTCAGCAAGCAACCAGAAGAGACAGGCCCCCTAGTTCAGTAGTCTATCTGTGGGCACACTCAAGCCGAACCAGCAGGGCCTATAGGCCTACTATTTATTTTATTTTTTTTTATACTACTTTATGTCACAGCAGATCTCTCTGCATGAAATTCGGGCTGCTCTCACGGTGAGAGCGCATTGCCACAAGTGCAGCGCCTACCCATTATTTTTTTCCCCCTCAGGGATGGTGTCTGAACACAACACCTGTGTGTATGCTGTTTTTTTAATATTTAATTTAATAAATAATTTTGTCATCCACTCCTACCGGCACACAATGGCCTGCTCTTTCGAAAGGCAGAACGGGATTTTAACGTGTGCGCAAGATGTTCTGCGTGCGTTCGCACACTGGACCTCGGTTTATAATCTCATCCTAATAACTTTGACATTCAGTTCGATTTTTTCGTCAAACTGGGAAGAAAGGGCGAGCTGGGTACGAACCCACAAACTCGGGGTTTACATATTGGCAGGTGAACATCTTAACCATACTGCCACCATCCTTCCTTTGTAGGAGTCCAACTCAGGGGTTCCGCCCATGGTCATTAATGGATGCCAAACACGGGGTTTGGCAGAGGGAGAACGTCACCATCTACATTCTATTTTTTTCTTTCATTTCTGGTTGTTTATGTTTGGCATTTCATTCATTTGTTTTATTTTGCATATATCCAGCTTAGGCAAATAATTTTCTCCTGTTTTTGTTCTCTCTCTCTCTCTCTCTCTCTCTCTCTCTCTCTCTCTCTCTCTCTCTCTCTCTCTCTCTCTCTCTCTCTCTGTTCATAGCATCTGTTCCTACCGGCACATGATGGCTGACTCTTACGAAAAGCGGAACAGGATTGAACGTGTGCACAAGATGTTCTGCCTGCAGTTGCACACGGTCTGGGTTTTTAGTCTCATCAGAAGACTTTGAGGGGGGGGGGGGGGGGGGGGGGGGGGGGGTGGGAGTAGAGTCAGTACTGATGTTAACTCCAGAGGAAAAATCCCCTCGACTGGGAATCGAACCCAATTCTAAGCTGAGATAGCCCTCTGCACTGTTTCAGTGGTCGCTGCAGCTGGCCTGTCAGAGGCATGGACATGTGAAAAGCCGGTACTACACATACACTGATGACTGTTGTAACTGCTGTTTTAGTATTCAGATAGAGAGAGAGGGGAGAGAGAGAGAGAGGAGAGAGAGAGAGAGAGAGAGAGAGGAGAGAGAGAGAGAGGAGAGAGAGAGAGAGAGAGAGAGGGGGAGAGAGAGGAGAGAGAGGAGAGAAGAGAGAGAGAGAGAGAGGAGAGAGAGAGAGAGAGAGGAGAGAGAGAGAGAGAGAGATTTGTTCTATCATTCTATTCTATTATATCAAGGATAATGGAATAAGCACTCTTGTGCTTTTTTACATCCAGTCCCCGTGGGTATGCAATTTTGTAAATGTCATCTGTTCCCACCAGCACACGAGGCCTACTCTTACGAAAAGCGGAACAGGATTTAACGTGTGCGCTAGATGTTCTGCTTGCGTTCGCACACGGGCCTTGGTTTAAAGTCTCATGGGAAGGACTTTTGGGGAGAGTGCAGTCAGCACTGATGTTAACTCCAGGGGAAAAATCTCTTCAACCAGTATGAACCTGGGTCATCAAATTGCCAGCAAATTGTTCTGACCACTAGGCTATCGTCCCTCTTGACCAGAGAGAGAGAGAGAGAGAGAGAGAGAGAGAGAGAGAGAGAGAGGGGGGAGGGAGAGAGAGAGAGAGAGAGAGAGGGGGAGGGAGAGAGAGAGGAGAGGGAGAGAGAGATTTTATAGCTGTTAAAAATAATTTGTTAAAGAGAGAGAGAGAGAGAGAGAGAGAGAGAGAGAGAGAGAGAGAGAGGAGAGAGAGAGAGTAGAGGAGAGAGAGAGAGAGAGAGAGAGAGAGAGAGAGAGAGAGAGAGAGAGAGAGAGAGAGAGATTTTATAGCTGTTAAAAATAATTTGTTAAAGAGAGAGAGAGACAAGGCAAGGCAAGGCAAGGCAAAATTCTTTTATTCGAGGATAATAGATAAGCACTCATGTGCTTTTTTATATCCAGTCCCCGCCCCTTTCAGGGATAACATCAAGACAAAAAGACAGCCTCAACTAAAACAAGAACAATTATAATGATCCAATTACCAAAAGCAAACCATACCAAGTATCAAACAACAGGTAAGAAATAAGACAGAGATACAATATTAAGGTAATGTTATAAAAAAAAAGGCACTCATTCAGAAACGAAAATAAGAAGTAAGAATCAATGATGATTTTGATTTGAATAATAAACAAGCAAACAAACAAACAAAGAAACAAAAAAAACAAAAACAAAAAAAACAAAAACAAAAAAACAAAACAAAAAAAACAAAAAAAAAAAACAAACAAACTAACAAAAAAAAAAAAAAGGCCCAATGATTATAGATCAAACATGAGAATATGATAAGGTTAGATGACTGAAAACATCAATCCACCACCATCTATCATCAAAATATGTCCCATAAAACATAAGATTTTGATAAAGGGTGAGAAAGAACAACAACAACAGGTAAGAAATAAGACAGAGATACAATATTAAGGTAATGTTATAAAAAGGCACTCATTCAGAAACGAAAATATGAAGTAAGAATCAATGAAGAATTTGATTTGAGTACAAAAAACAAAACAAAAACCAATCAAAGGCGCAATAATTAAAGAGCAAACATAAGAATATGATGAGGTTAAATGACTGAAAACATCAATCCCACCATCTATTATCAAAATAAGTCCCATAAAGCACAAGTTTTTGAACAAACCCCCCCCAACTCACACACACACACACATACACACACACACACACACACACACACACACACACACACACACACACACACACACACACACACACACACATACACACACACACGCACACACCTCATGCTTAATCACCACTATGATTATAGTCATAAGATCATCATAATCAGAGAGAAGTGAGGAGGGAGAGGGGAGATAGTTTGAGAGGGGAGAAGTGTGGTTTGTTATTTTTGATTCATCAAGTAGATTAGAAGGTCATTTTTGAAGGTTATTAATGATTGATGCTGTTTAATTGAGTCAGGGAGGGAGTTCCATAGCGTAGGGCCTGAGTATAGTAAGCTAGTTTTGAACAAGTCTGTTCTTGGGATTGGGACACTTGGCTTTACCGTATATCTGGAATGATTCATTGGGAATTTGTCTTTTAAGGATGTGGGGACATTTCCTGTCAGTATCTTAAACATCATGATGCCTTTGTTATATTTTAGTCTTTGGTGTAGGGGAAGGATATTTAACTGAGTATAATCCCTTCTAGCAAGGTTGTTTTCTTCAGAAGGACCAGTTTGAGACCACGTTTATACAGACTTAGTAATGGTTTCATGATATTTGCACTGGCAGAGTCCCACAGGGTTGCACCATAGTCTATTGAGGATTGTATATAAGCTTGAAAAAACAGTTTCCTTGAATGAAAATCGAGAAAGTGTTTAATTTTAATCAACTGGTAGACTTTTTTGGACAAGTATTTGCATAGGTCAGATATGTGGTAGAACCAGCTGATATTTTCATCAATTGTCACTCCTAGAACTTTGTGGTAAGAGGTCTGTTCGATTGCTTCCTTTTTTATGTGAATTGGAAATAGTTTATGTGGTAAATTTTGTCGGTTTTGTCTGGTGGTGATAAGCATGCATTTTGTTTTTTGGGGATGGATAGACATGTGGTTCAGTTCAGTCCATTTGACAAGGTCGTCAGTGCTTTTTTGTAATAAGGTTGTGAGATAGTCAATGTCATTATGGCTCGTATGTATGGTTGTGTCATCTGCAAATAGTTCACATTTGGAATTGATATGTAGAGGAAGGTCATTTATGTATAATGAAAAGAGAATAGGGCCCAATATGGATCCCTGTGGTACTCCATAATGAATGGGCTTTAGTTCGGATGTTGATGTAGCTATTGAGACACACTGGTGCCTATTTGTAAGATATGAATCGAGTAGTCCTAGGGGTTTTGTAGAAATGTTTTACAGGTTTAGCTTTTTAAGGAGAAGTTTGTGGTCAATTGTATCAAATGCTTTTTTGAAATCCACAAATAATACTCCACAAAATTTATTGTCATTGATGTTTGATAGCCAATTATCTACAAGACTGGTTAGTGCTGTATGACACGAGTGCTTTATTCTAAATCCAGACTGATTAGGATGAAGTAATTTGTTGATTTCTGCATGACGGACTAAGTGTTTATTCATATGTTTTTCCAGTGGTTTTGAAAGGATCAGTATAATGGAGATGGGCCTATAGTTTGAAGGATCAGAAGTATCACCAGACTTGTAGATGGGGATTACTTTAGAACATTTGAAGGCGTTGGGGAAATAGTTCTTATCAAGGCAGAGGTTATATATATATATATATATATATATATATATATATATTATATATATATATATATATATATATATATATATATATATATATATATATATATATATATTAGGGTGTCTGTGATAACTGGAGCTGATAATTTTAATATATTGCTGTCTATTCCATCAAAACCATGCGTTCTTGATTGTTTGAGGTGAGTCAGATAGTTGTAGACCTCTGAGACAGACATGAAAGGTATGTGAAGTTTCGAAGGAATATGCTTTTCTTGGCAGTATTGTTTTAATTCATTAAGATCATTGGACTCTGAGTTATCATTGCTAATTACTTTGGGAGAAACATTGATGAAGTGGTTGTTAAGCTTTTTCAGCGGAGATGTCTTTGATTACATTTGATTTAGGAGTTGATTGATTGTTTTTTATTTGATTTATTGCTCGCCATACAGTCTTTGAATTTTGTTTGGAAGATAGAAGGTCTTGAAAATATTTCTTTTTTTCACGCCTTTTTTGTGAGATTATGGCGTTTCTGAATTTTTTGGACTCCTCATAATATTTGTGTTCTTTTAGAAGGTCTCTAAGATAACATGCTTCCTCTAGTTCCTTTGTGAGCCAAGGTGGTTTGGGGTTGTGTTTGATCCTAATGGTTTTAAATGGAGAATGTTTGTTATAGATTTCAGTGAACGTTTTTATCCAGAACTCAATGGCTAAGTCTTGATCAGTAATATTGAAGGTTTCTGATAGTGTGGAGTTGCATAAGTCTATGAGAAAAAGCTGTTCATTAATCTTTGCAAAGGAACAATAGGTTATAATTTTATGGCCAGGTTTGGGAATTTTTGTTCCTTTTTTTGACCATGTGGCACAGACTGGGTAGTGATCGCTGCAGTTGTAGACAGGGACACAAGTTTCTGTGATGTTTTCTGGGTTTGAGACATAGATGTGGTCGATTAAAGTGTTTGAATTTGATGTGACTCTTGTGGGAGATTTAACTAATTGGTGAAGATTGAGTGAGTTCATAACTTGGGTCCATTGATTATGTACTTTTGTTAGATCTATATTGAAATCGCCCAGTAAGATTATTTCCTGAGATTCAAGTAGGACTTCGTTTATCATGGAGTCAAATTTGTCTATCCAATTTGTTCTTTCACTTGGATTCCTGTAACAGCGCCCCATCATAACAGGCTGTGTACCTTTCATGGAAACTTCAATCCAGATAGATTCTATTTCATGACATTCAAG
Source organism: Stramonita haemastoma (assembly GCA_030674155.1). Classification (NCBI taxonomy): domain Eukaryota; kingdom Metazoa; phylum Mollusca; class Gastropoda; order Neogastropoda; family Muricidae; genus Stramonita; species Stramonita haemastoma. The sequence goes on from JASPKP010000074.1 coordinate 14,239, forward strand.
AACGGGCAGACGTTTGAACCAATCAGAGAGAGAGAGAGAGAGAGAGAGAGAGAGAGAGAGAGAGAGAGAGAGAGAGAGAGAGAGAGAGAGAGAGAGAGAGAGAGAGAGAGAATACGAATACGAATACGAATACGAAATGTTTATTCAGATTAGGCCATAGCCCCCAACTGAAGGGGTGATCATTTGCATACCAATGGAAGTCATTGCATTTTCAATCAGAAAAGTATAACACCAAATCATATCATATCATGTAATACCTTACGACATAGCAGCATCCAGTCGTTTTAAGGCTTTATAAATGTACAATGCCAAGTTGTTCAACACATTTTCATTTTTCGATGCCATGAGTACATTGAACAGGAAACGACACGGGTCTTTATAATATTTTGGTTGGATAAGTTTGATCCTCAGGTCAGAAAGAACAGGACAACATAACAAAAAGTGTATTTCATTTTCTTCTGAGCTGTGGCATAGACGGCATATTGTTTTATCCGTTAACCTGTTGTATCTAAACCGATGACTTGCAATAGCTGATACACCAAATCTAAATTTTGTCAAAGCACTTTTAACATATCTGTTCATTTCAATTTCGGTATATGGTTCAACACTATTTGTAACTTTAAACATACTATATTCCCTAAATCTACTACTGTTTTCGACATGGTCATGCCAGTCCTGCCACCTGCAGTCAATGATTCTTTGTTTGAAACATTTGATAAAGCTCCCAACATCCTCAACTCCCTGATTATCCCAAACATACGCAAATCCATAAGTATTTAGACACATCCGCACATTTGTAGCCCAAGTCTTCTTTCCACTCATATCCAGATTATATAGCATCTTATAAGCCCTACTTGGCAGTCTATGATTTTCCAGTCTTGTTATCCTAAGCCAGTAAGTAATGCACTTCACATAAGAATTAAGATATATTGGGTATCTTCCAACTTCTCCATAAATAAGATCATTAGGAGTTCGATTGTCAACATTCATAAAACGTTTCAAAGCAAACAAATGAAGCCTTTCAATCTGATTTTCGTTTTCAAAAGCCCATATTTCGGCACCATACTGTAAAATAGATTGAACCTGAGAATCAAACAATTTTACAAAAACTTTCAATGAACTACAATCAAGTCTATAAATAACTCTGAGAATAACAAGTACCGCTCTTTTTGCTCTATTCATTAAATCCTGGCATGCAAAAGTGAAACTTAGTCTAGTTGAAAAAAATATTCCAAGATATTTATAAGCATTTACTACTTTAACAATTTCAGTATTGAATTTCCAATGCTCATGACTAGCTAAATATCCCCCTTACGAAAGACAATAATATTTGTTTTCTCCATATTTACCTTTAACTCCAATCTCTTTGCTGCATGATACAAACTGTTCATCTGTCTTTGTAAGCCTACGACAGTTGTTGATACCAAAATAATATCATCAGCAAAAAGTAACACAAATAATTCTATCACATCAAAAGAAACTCCATGCTTTCCATTTTCAATAATTTCTAAGGCAAGATCATTGACAAACAATGAAAACAATATCGGACTACACACATCTCCTTGCTTTACACCCCTTGTACAATTCACAAAGTCAGATAATGTTGCTCCATTTCTCACTCTAGCCTTTACTTCTCTATACATACTTTGAATACATCTGTGTAGTTTTCCTCTAACTCCATTTTTTAATAAAATAGGCCACAACAAATTTCTAGAAACAGAATCAAAAGCTTTTTGAAAATCAACAAAGGCAACATATAATTTATGGTTATATGCAAATTGCTTTTGAACAGCAGCTAACAAAGTAAACATATGATCTACTGTGCAATAATCCTTCTTGAATCCAGCTTGGTATTCGCCTGTAATATTATGTGTCATTACCCATTCTTGTAGTCTATTATTGACAACTGAACTATATATCTTACTCGCTATGTTACACAGAGATATTCCTCGATAATTGTTTGTGTCATTTACATTTCCTTTCTTGAACAGAGGCAGAATGATGGATTCCACCCAACCCTCTGGATAGATGCCATTGTCAAACAAATGGTTAAATAACTTCACTAAAAATTTTAACACGGATTCACCTGAATATTTAAAAAACTCACCTATCAAGCCATCAGGACCTGCTGACTTACCGTTTTTTAATTTTCCAACTGCTACCATTATTTCCTGTGCTGTTATAGGGCTATCTAGCAATGTATCTCCCTCCCCTATGTCTTCAGTATCAACTGACTCAGTCACTTCCTTTTCCAATACATCTTTGAAATGATCGAACCACTGACTTGTAGATATTGTATTTTTTGGCTGAGATCTTTTACGTGATATTTTTCTTATAGTTACCCAAAAGTTTGTCGGACTCTTTATGGCTGTCAGTAGTTCTTTTAAATGTAAGTCATTGTATTCCTTTTTCTTTCTTATACGCATATTTTTATATTCTCTTCGTGCAATACAAAATGATGTCCTATCATCTTTCTGTGATGAGCGTTTGAATTTTCTAAATAGTCGTCTTACTTTACGTCTTGATACTCTACATTCATGATCAAACCAGTCTTTCAGAGGCTGTTTATTAAACTGAATTTTTGTCTTCATATATTCTGCTTGATCTTTGATTATTTGATTAAAAGTGTTTATAGCTAGATTAACATCACTATCAATCAAATCCACTGCCCTGTTCATATCATCTTTTACACCTGTTGCATTCATTGAGTCAGTAAAGGTTTGAGCCAGTAAGGGTTTCCATCTATACTTAGTTATGAACTGATCTGCCCCTGCCTCCCCACAATTTCTATTAGAGGTGCTCCTAAAATCTATATCTAGACACAACAAAACAGGTAAATGATCTGAATCTATTCTGTCTAAAACTTGAAGTGTCATGCTATCACAAGCAAAATCAAAGAAAGGCACAGAAGTTAAGAAATAATCAATAACACTGCTCCCTTGGTCAGAAATATATGTGTAACATCCATTTTCATCGTTTTTACAAACACCATTTAATATGTATAAACCCAATGCTGAACACATATTCAGTAATGTTCTACCATATGAATTTATTACAGTATCCTTAGATTGCCTTTTAATGTGATTTTCAGCCTGTTTTGTACAATTTTCAGATAAACTGTTTTCATCCACAAAATCAGGTAAGCAGTCAGAAGTCCGAGCATTTAAATCCCCACACAGTATGATATCAATATCATCAAACATGAACATCTTTTTCAAAACATTTTCTTCAAGTAAACTCATTCCATCCTCACAATCAAAATAAGAATAATACGGAGAATTTTCTGGTTGTAAGTAAGTACAAATAAATAAAACATTCCTTGGAAAATGAAAAAAGTCTTTATCAAGAACAAAGCACACACAACAGTCACTACTATCATCAATACAGCGCACGTAAGGGAGAAAAACCTTACGCACAAAACAAATAATCCCCCTGAACATCTCCCACGTTGTGTCAGTTTAACAGCTGGTTTCACAAAAATATCATGATCTTCAAATAAATCCGACTCAAATTTCTCGACAAACGTTTCGACAAGACAAACAAAATCAAATGATTTTATAAAATTGACAAAATCAGCATCCTGAAGTTTTGAAGCAATACCACATACATTCCATTGCAGGAAAGACAATCTGCTTGCATCACCATCCTCACTTCCCCCACTCCAGCTCCCACCACTAACGACATCTTCCTCCCCTCTCCCGTTTAACTGTCTGTAATTACCTCCCTCTACCACGTCATCCTCACTCATCCCACCATCACTCTCCCCCACACCGTCTGTTGCCTCATCCCCAGTGAAGTTAGAAACAATATTATCCACATAGTTTTTCTCCATAACCACACGATCACCACTAACATCAACACATCTCTCAAATCCACTAACTATGACATGCTCTTCACTGATAGTACTAGGTGTATTTGTAGGTGGCAACAAAACAACTCTCTCTTGACACACACTGTTATTTTTAACTGCACACACGTTTCTATCATCAAGATCCCATCGTCTTTTCTCAGTGAAATCATCCTCTAAGTTACCATACATATTTGTTGTAAACATATTGTCAGTTTCCCCTCCCGAAAAAGCTTGCCTATCGGAAAAACCCGCTGTATCGGAAATGCCGAGGGTATTTTTAGTTAACAACTTGCTGTCACCAGTGCAACCCCTCACCTCCCCACCTGTCCCCCTAGCACGTGCAACTTGACTGCCATCTATCACAGATGAGCAGGTTGACCCCAACAGAAGCCCTGACCTGTCACCCCGTGTGTGTGCATCGTTCGCTGCCGGTGTTGGTTTGGATTTTTCTTCCCCCCTGAAATAAGGAACATCATTAATATGTGTGTGTGTGGGTGTTCGTGCTTCGGTGACTGTTCCAAGGGGCCGGCCGACACGCTATCCAGCTTCCACCAGTCTGTCTTCCGCAGTGAGGTCGAACCGCTTCCCCTCGATGACCAGGTGGTCGTAGACCATGGTGGCTCTCTTCCCCTGCTCTCTGGCCCTCTTGAGGTGTGGAGTCAGCCTTCCTCTTAGCTCCCTGATTCTTGTGGAGAAATCTTCCCCGATGAAGATGCCCGAGCCTTTCAGCTTTCGCTTTTGTTTCAGGATCTTCTCCCTGTCTTTGAAAAAAGTACATCGGGCGATGATGGGAGATTTTGGACTGGCGTTCACACGGTGCACTCTGTCGAATTGTACAGATTCTGCCATTTCCAGTTGGTCAGTGAGCATATCTGTCACCATGCCTTCACATTCTTGCCAAGTTTCTTTTTCTCTTCTAGGCATTCCATATATGATAATGTTGTTTCGCTTGGATTGGCCTTCTAAGTAGTCTGTCTTTCTCTCCAGGTCTTCAACTCTCGTTTTCAGTGCGCTGTTTTCTTCTTTCAAAAGTTCATTTTCTTTCCTTAAACTGTCGATGGAAATCCCTAGCTCATGAAGGTCTTCTTTCAGGTCACGGTTTGACTCTTTCAACTCTGTCATGTCTCTTTTCACGTCTTCCAATTTGTTGTTTATGTCTGCCCTCATGTATGCTAGCATTTCTTTAACAGAAGTGTCTTCCCAGCATTTCTCACCTGCTGCCTGCCCACTACTGCTTGTCCGTCGCTGTCCTCCACTTCTCAGTGTTGTCTGCTTCATGGGGTCTGGCTTTGGAGGGCCAGGGTTCAGTTCAATGTCTCCACACTGATGGATCAAATTGCCCATGTAGAGCAGAAAGAGGAGCACACCTGTCATAGCACCGTCACACCGGGTTCGTAATGTCAACACACGCATAAACATGGCTGCTTTGAACTTTGCCCGTTTCAGCATTAAAGCCTGGTAAACGGGCAAAAACCCACCACACACTGACCGAAATACTATCGGGGAAACCGGCATGGTGCACCAGCTACCCACAGGCACAGTATCAGTACTTGACGGCGACTTTAAATAGTCCAACTGGACAAAAAATATCAGAGCTGGTGAACACACACCTGTTCTTGACAAGTTCACCTTTGACCCCCCGAGAGAGAGAGAGAGAGAGAGAGAGAGAGAGAGAGAGAGAGAGAGAGAGAGAGAGAGAGAGAGAGAGAGAGAGAGAGAGAGGCGCATAAGAAAACAACAAAGTAAATGAAACAAAGGTATAAACATCAAGAAGGTTTCTTACTGTGTAACAAACAGCCTAAACACTTAATGTTACCAAATATTCAATGACCCCATACAAAGAAAACACCAACAATGGTTTTGTTTTTCAATCCATTTTTAATTGACGGGTGTAGGCCTACGTCTCCAAAAAACATGTTCTCTTCAGATTAAAAAAAAAAAAAAATGAAGTAGATTTACATGTTCACAACTAGTTGAATGCACCAAGATCATTTTAGTTGTTGTTGTTTTTTTTACAGTGAAATGTATTAATAGATAATAAAAAAAAAAAAAAAGGTTGTGGAAAGTTTCTGTTCAGTTTTGACATATAGAATAGCAATTATTTGCACATTTGAAATTTTTTTTTTTTTACAAGAGATTACAGGAGAATATTTCGAGAAAAATGGTCTTTAAAACCAGTGTGTATATGAGAACGCCTGCGCGTAACCCTAATATGCATATTCACTTACATACTGCTTTACATGTCACCTTTTCCCTAAATGCTCTCTCTCTCTCTCTCTCTCTCTCTCTCTCTCTCTTTTCTCTCTCTCTCTCTCTCTCTCTCTCTCTCTCTGCACTAGCTGTCTGTGTGCGTGCGTGCGTGTGTGCTTACAAGCGGCACGCGCACGTGTGTGTGTATGTGTTTCTCTGTATGTCTCTCTGTGTGTCTCTGCTCTGTATTTTTGTCTCTGTCAATGTCTGTCTGTCTGTCTCTGTCTGCTTCCTTTCCTTGTTCTACTTCTACTCCAATCTCCATACTTTTTCTTACTCCTCTCAAATAACTAACACACACAAACACACACACACGCACACACACACACACACACGCACACACACAGACACGCACGCATGCGCGCGCACACACACACACACACACACGCGCACACACACACACACACACACACGCACACACACGCGCACCCACGCTGGCAAGGGTTCTCTCTGACTCTCTCTACCGCACCCCACCGCACTGCACTACACTAAACTACAGTACAGTACACTACACTACACTACACTACACTACACTACACTACACTACACTACACTACACTACACTACACTACACTGCACTATGTAATAGCGGTCATCTATATAAAAATAGAACTCTGCCTAGGACGGTCCCAAGCCCCGCTGAAAAAGGAGGAGGGTTTGGCGTAGGGTTAGCTACCCCACCCTGTGAAAAAACTCTAGCTACAGAAACACCAAATATCAATTTAACAGACATCGCGGACCTGGGGAGGGATGGACCTCCAGCTGGAAGGTGTATGAAGTCTGGCGGTGAAAGCCAGAGTCATCTGGAAGCCGTCAGACCGAAGACCATCATCTCCACCAGGACCACCACATCCATCGGTACATGGAACGTCAGGACCATGTACGAGACGGGGAAGACAGCGCAAGTAGCCGCAGAGATGGGGAAATTCAACCTTACCATCCTAGGAATCAGCGAAGCAAGATGGACTGGTTCCGGGCAGAAGCGACTGACTTCCGGGGAGCTGCTGCTGTTCTCAGGGCACGAGCAGGAAGATGCTGCTCACACCCAGGGAGTCGCCCTGATGCTTTCCAAGCCAGCACAGGGAGCACTCATCGGGTGGGAGGCACACGGACCAAGGATCATGACAGCCTCTTTCCATACAAAGAAGAAGAGGATCAACATGGACATTATCCAGTGCTACGCCCCAGCGAACGACAGCGAGGAGGAGGAGAAGGACGACTTTTATAACAGATTGCAGACCATCATACAAGACAGACCGAAGAGAAACATCATCATCGTAATGGGCGACTTCAATGCCAAGATAGGTAGTGAAAACCAGTGATACAAGGAGATCATGGGGCGGCATGGGCTAGGCGAGATGAATGACAACAGGGAGAGGTTCGCAGACCTGTGTGCCACAAGCAACCTGGTAATCGGAGGAAGTGTTTTCCACACAGAAGGATACACAAGGCAACTTGGGTGTCACCAGACCTGTCAACGGAGAACCAGATCAACCACATCTGCATCGTGAAGAAGTTTTGCCGCTCCCTGCAGGATGTACGCGTCAAGGTAGGAGCAGACGTTGCTTCGGATCACCATTTACTTGTTCGCCGATTAAAGCAGAAGCTGAAGAGAAATTGGACGGGGGATCCAGTCAATGCCAGCGTTACAACCCACGGCACTGAAGGACAACAGGAAGCAAGAAGAGTTCAAGGTCACTCTATCCAAAAAGTTCCAAGTCGTAGGAGAGCTGCTTGAAGAGGAGACGATAGAAGAGAGGTGGCAGAAAGTGAAAGAGACAGTGACCTCAACATGTCAGGAAGTACTGGGCCCCAAATCATTCACACACAAGGAATGGATTTCAGCAGTTACACTAGAGAAATGTAAAAGTAAAAAAGGTAAGGGTGTCCCATAACCTGTGTGGTCATAGGGGAGCGAGGCATCAGAGACCTCAGCTTCTCTAGGTGCCAGCATATTGAGAGCGGTGCCCATCTCCTCTCCCTCGCTGCTTTACCCTCCCTGACCCTAAAGAGGGCAGGTACCCATTGACAGGTGGGTGAACTGGGGGAACTGTACTGTAGCCAAGGCACCCAAACGTCACCCATACCACTCTGAATGCTGCTTAACCTTGGCTGGGGGAAAGCAAGGCTCTGACCACTGAGCTATCCTGTCCCCTGTAATATGTAGGGGGGGGTGGTAATTATTTGAATATTTGTTCTTTATTACCATTTTTCTATTTGTGTTTTTCCCTTCCTCCTTGAGACCCCCCCCCCCCCCTTTCCTTTTCATCTTTTTTTTGTTATTTTGTTCATTTGTTATTGTTGTGTTCTTGCTCTTAGTTATGATGGGTGATCATCATTATTGTATCATTGTTACCATTTTTTATTGATTCTATTTGTCTTATATTCTTGGTTCAGTTCGGTTGTTAATGTATGTAGCATTTTACTTTAAGAGTATGAGCACATAATGAGTATGGTTCGTGTATGTGGAGGGGGAAAGGAGGAATGTCATTGCTGACAGTATTGTCAATGCTAATGGCAATGAATGTCTAGGATTTGAGAGTGTTTTGTTCCTGTTCCTTCTCTTGTTGTTGTTGTTGGTGGTGCAATTGTTGTTTTTTAAAGTATGAACGTAAAACAAAGGGTGATATTGTACTCTGATATAATTTGTGTGTTTGACATTTTATGACTTTTTATTCTTTTTTTATCCAAGGTGTGCAGGTGTGCGAGGAGTAGTGGGTATGTGTGTGTGGTGTGTGTGTGTGTGTGTGTGTGTGTGTGTGTGTGTGTGTGTGTGTGTGTGTGTTCATTGATTGATTTATTCTTTTATATCGAGGATAATGGAATAAGCACTCATATCATGTGCTTTTTTTCATCCAGCTACCTGTGTATGCAGTTGTGTAAATATTGTCATCTGCTCCCACCGGCACACAATGGCCTACTCTTACGAAAATCGGAACAAGATTTAACGTGTGCGCGAGATGTTCTGCGTGCGTTCGCACACGGGGCCTCGGTTTACAGTCTCATCCAAAGACTTTTGGGGAGAGTGGAGTCAGCACTGATGTTAAACCCAGGGGAAAAAATCCCCTTGACGGGGAATCGAACTCGGTCATAAAATTGCCAGCACAATGTTCTTATGACAGTGATGAAGAAAGGAAGAAAAGAAGGAAGGAAGAAAAGAAGAAAGGAAGGAAAGAGGTAGGGAGGGAAGGAAGGGGGGTGATTGAGCAGAGAAATGGAGTGGATGAGAAGAGAGGTGAGAAGAAGAGGAGAAGAGAAAAGAGGAGAGAAGAGAAGAGGAGAGAAGAAAGGAGAAGGAGAAAAGTGAAAGAAAAGAAGAGAGGAAAGAAGAGAAGATGAGAGAAAAGAAGAGGAAAGAAGAGGAGAGGAGAGGAAAGAGAGAACAGAGGAGAGAAGAGGAGAGGAAAAAATTAAAGAGGACAGGAGAGAAGAGGAGAAAAGGGGAGAGGAGAAAAGAGGAGAGGAAAGAAGAGAAGAGGAGATGAGAGAAGAGGAGAGGAGAAGAGGAGATGAGAGGAGAGAAGAGGAGAGAGGTGGAGAGGAGAGAAGAGAGGAGAGAAGAGGAGAGAAGAGAAGAGAGAAGAGGAGATGAGAGGAGAGAAGAAGAGAGGAGAGGAAAGAAGAGAAGAGACAGGGGAGCAGAGGAAAAGAGAGGAGAGAAGAGGAGATGAGAGATTTATTTATTTATTTATTTATTTATTTATTTATTTATTTATTTATTCTTTTATATCGAGGATAACAGAATAAGCAATCATGTGCTTATTTTCATTTTCATAGAGAAGAGAAGAGAGAAGAGGAGAGAAGTGAAGAGGAGAGAAGAGCAGAGGAGAAGAGAGGAGAGAAGAGGAAAGGAGAGAAGAGAAGAGGAGAGAAGGTGGTGGCAGTCAGAAAAGGCAGGCAGTGGTCGTTTTTTATTTATTTTATTTTATTTTATTCTTTTATATCAAGGATGATGGGATAAGCACTCTTGTGCTTTTTTACATCCAGTCCCCATGTGTAAGCAGTTTTGTAAATGTCATCTGTTCCCACCAGCACACGATGGCCTACTCTTACGAAAAGCGGAACAGGATTTACCGTTTGCTCAAGATGTTTTGCGTGCTCCTCGTGACCTCCAGTGTGCAGAGCAGGTCATGAAGAAAAAAAAATTAAAAAAAAAATAAAAAATAAAATAATAATAATAATAATAATAATAATATAAAAAATAATAATAATAATAAAGAAAACAAAAAAAACAAAAAAACAAAAAAAAGAAGTAAAAAGACTGAAGGTGGACAAGGAGGAGTTTTGGAATAGGAGTAGCAGAATCACGTGTAGAGATACCTTCCTCCTTCTCTGCGTCCTTAATCCTTTAATATGGTAAGCCTGTTTTCCAACTCAGCTTTCTGTACCTTCAGTCTCTTTTAACTGGGCGACCAAATTTTCCTTCAATTCCTGGGTTTCTGAGGTGCAGAAGAGTGCAAAATGGGTACCTAGGTAAATTTTACATACACACGAAGCTTTATTAACATTCTTGTGGGAAAGGAGAGGTAGTGTTTGCTGTACCAAAAGTACTTGTTGGAGTCCGTTTTGCCAGTTAGCCACATGACAGTCACTATAAACAAACCCTCCTCTGGTACCGTTATCGCTGTGAAATCGGCTGACAGGACTGAAGGGAAGAGGGCAGGGGCAGAAATTCATGATAATTATAGATGTCTCTCTTGTGTCCTGGCTGGGTTTTTTTTTGTATGGTAAAGGTGTGTTGTGCACTGATCCCTGGTTTATCATCTCATTGAAAGACTGGCACCCAGACCACCTTTCTTAGTCTTATTGGATGGAGGGAATTATGGTTCAGGAGAGGATCAAACCCACACACCTCTCACTTCCTCCAAGGGTGTCTGTCTTACTGCTAACCCCCCATAGGATCACAGTAGTGTTTGCCATGGCATTTGACAGCCAGGACAGGGAAGATGGGGCAGGAGGGGGGAGGGGGAGGAGAGGGGAGACAGATGAGGAGAGGAGGAGAGAGAGGATTGATTTGATTTGATTTGATTTATTTTTTATATCGAGGATAATGGGATAAGCACTCTTGTGCTTTTTACTCCAGTCCCGTGTGTATGCAGTTTTGTAAATGTATCTGTTCCCACCGGCACACGATGGCCTACTCTTACGAAAGCGGAACAGGATTATAGTGTGCGAAGATGTTCTGCGTGCGTTCGCACACGGGCCTCGGTTTAAGTCTCATCGAAGGACTTGTGGGAGAGTGGAGTCAGCATGTGTTAATCCAGGAGAAAATCTCCTGACCAGATTCGAACGGGTCTTCAAATTCCCAGGCAATGTTCTGACCACTAGGTATCGAGAGAGAGAGAGAGAGAGAGAGAGAGAGGAGAGAGAGAGAGAGAGAGAGAGAGGAGAGAGAGAGAGAGAGAGAGAGAGAGAGAGAGAGAGAGAGAGAGAAGAGAGAGAATGAATGAATGAATGAATTTATGGTTAATATTTATTTTTCAAGGGTAACAGAGTAAGCATTTACATACTTGCATGGGGAGGAGAGAGAGAGAGAGAGAGAGAGAGAGAGAGAGAGAGAGAGAGAGAGAGAGAGAGAGAGAGAGAGAGGAGAGAGAGAGAGAGAGAGAGGAGAGGAAGGGGAGAAGAGGGGCAAGGCAAATTCTTTTATTTGAGAATAATAGATAAGCACCCATGTGCTTTTTTACATCCAGTCCCCGCCCTTTTCAGGGATAACATCAAGATAAAAAGATACTAAACAATAAAAATATACGCAGTACCAAACAACATACAAGAAATAAGTACACTACAATAATAAGGTAAGAGAAATGCGAAAGTACATTACATATAATAGGGTAAGAAAAATGCACTCATTCAGAAGATGAAAATCAGAAGTTACAATAAAATAATTTTGATTATTAAAGAAGAAGAAGAAAAATAAAAAAAAAAATAAAATGCTAATAGATAAAGAGCAAACAGGAGAACATAATGAATAAACAATTAAAAACATCAATTTACCACCATCTGTCAAAAGTTATACAAGTCATATAAATCATACATTTGGATAAAAGGGGAAAATAATAACTGATATCCTTATTGGAGGGGGGGGGGGGAGAAATACTATAATAAAAAAAATCATAAAACATCCCAGATGTTTAAAGAATTAGCAAAACATTTTTATAAATTGGATAATGATTTACACACACTCACATACACTCACACACAGACACATACACCCACACAGACACACAGTAAACAATTGCACACACACCCACACCCATACACACACAGTGGTAGAGAGGGGGGGGGGAGAGGGGGGAGTGTGGTTTGTTGTTTTTAATGCATCAAGTGGTTTAGAAGGTGATTTTTGTAGGTTGTTAAGAATTGGTGCTGTTTAATTGAATCAGGAAGGGAGTTCCACAGCGTAGGGCCTGAGTATAGTAAACTAGATTTGAATAAGTCTATTCTTGGGATTGGGACGCTTGGCTTTTCCATACTTCTGGAATGATTTATTGGGAATTTATCTTTTAAGGGTGTGGGGACATTTCCTGTCATTATCTTAAAACATCATGATGCCTTTGTTACATTTTAGTTGTTGGTGTAGGGGAAGAATATTTAACTGAGTATAGTCCACTTCTAGCAAGGTTGTTTTCTTCAAAAGGACCAGTTTAAGACCACGTTTATACAGACTAAGTGACGGTTTCATGATATTTGCACTGGCAGAATCCCACAGGGTTGCTGTACAGTCTATTGATTATTGTATATAAGCTTGAAAGAACAGTTTCCTTGAATGGAAGTCAAGAAAGTGTTTGATTTTAGTCAACTGGTAAACTTTGCATAGATGAGATATGTGGTAGAACCAGCTGAGATTTTCATTGATTGTCACTCCTAGAACTTTGTGGTGAGAGGTTTGTTCAATTGCTTCCTTTTTATGTAAATTTTAAACAGTTTATGTGATAAATTTTGTCGCTTTTGTCTGGTGGTGATAAGCATGCATTTTGTTTTTTGGGGATGAATAGACATGTGGTTTTGTTCTGTCCATTTGACAAGTTCGTCAGCGCTTTTTTGTAATATGGTTGCAAGATAGTCAATGTCGTTATGGCTCGTATGTATGGTTGTGTCATCAGCAAATAGTTCACATTTGGAATTGATATGTAGAGGAAGGTCATTTATGTATAAAGAAAAAAGAATTGGTCTCAATATGGATCCCTGTGGTATTCCATAATGAATGGTTTTTAGTTTGGATGTTGATGTAGTTATTGAGACACACAGTTGCCTGTTTGTAAGATAGGAATGTAGTGGTCCTAGGGTTTTTGTAGAAATGTTATACAGTTCTAGCTTTTTAAGGAGAAGTTTGTGGTCAATTGTATCAAATGCTTTTTTGAAATCAACAAATAATACTCCACAAAATTTATTGTCATTAATGTTTGATAGCCAGTTGTCAACAAGACTGGTTAGTGCTGTATGGCACAAGTGCTTTTGTCTAAATCCAGACTGATTAGGATGAAGTAAGTTATTGGTTTCTATATGATGGACTAAGTGTTTATTCATATGTTTTTCCAGTGGTTTTGAAAGGATAGGTATAATAGAGATTGGTCTATAGTTTGAAGGATCTGAAGTATCACCAGACTTGTAGATGGGGATCACTTTAGCACTTTGAAGGCGTTGGGGAAATAGTTCTTATCAAGGCAAAGGTTGTATATATATGTTAGGGTGTCTGTGATAACTGGAGCTGATAATTTTAATATTTTGCTGTTTATTCCATCAAGACCACGCGTTTTGGATTGTTTGAGGTGAGTCAGATAGTTATAGACCTCTGAAACAGAATGAATGGTAAATGAAGTTTTGAAGGTATAAGCTTTTCTTGGCAGTATTGTTTTAATTTATTGAGGTCATTGGATTCTGAGTTATCATTGCTAATTACGTTAGAAGAAACATTGTTGAAGTAGTTGTTAAGTTTTTCAGCAGAGATGCCTTTGATTACATTTGATTTGGAAGATGATTGATTGTTTGTTATTTGATTTATTGCTCGCCATACAGTCTTTGAATTTTATTTGGAAGATAGTAAGTCTTGAAAATATTTCTTTTTTTCACACAGTTTTTGTGGGATTATGGCGTTTCTGAATTTTTTGGACTCCTCATAATATTTGTGTTCTTTTAGAAAATCTCTTAGATAACATGCTTCCTCTAGTTCCTTTGTGAGCCAAGGCGGTTTTGGGATGTGTTTGATCCTGATGGTTTTTATTGGGGCATGTTTGTTATAGATTTCAGTGAATGTCTTTATCCAGAACTCAATAGCTAAGTCTGGATCAGTAATGTTGAATGTTTCCTAGAGTGTGGAGTTTCATGGTTCTAGGAGAAAAATCTGTTCATTAAACTTTGCAGAAGAACGATAGGTTATAGTTTTGTGGCCAGGTTTGGGAATTTTTGTTCCTTTTTTTGACCATGTGGCACAGACTGGGTAGTGATCGCTGCAGTTATGGACAGGAACACATGTTTCTATGATGTTTTCAGGGTTTGATGCATAGATATTGTCAATTAGTGTGCTTGAATTTGATGTGACTCGTGGGAGATTTAACTAATTGGTGAAGATTGAATGAATTCAGAACTTGGGTCCATTGATTATGTACTTTAGTTAGGTCAATATTGAAGTCACCCATTAAGATTAGTTCCTGAGATTCAAGTAGGACTTCATTCATCATGGAGTCGAATTTGTCTATCTAATTTGTTCTTTCTGTTGGATTCCTGTAACAGAACCCTATTACAACAGGCCGTGTATCTTTCACTGAAACTTCAATCTAGATAGATTCTATTTCATGACGTTCTAAATCAGGGAGACATTTGAATGTTACAGATTCACTAATATAGAATAAGACACCTGTTTCTTTTGGCTTATGTGGATCTTTCCGCAAGATTTTATAACCTGGTATGTGTATGTCAGTGTCAATTATATGTTCTGAGAGCCTTGACTCAGAAAGCCCTAGTATGTAAAATGGTTTACCTTGATTTGTGATGAGTGTTGATATATCTTCAATTTTGTTAATTGCATGGTTTATGTTTAGGTAGCAAATTCGTAAGCCATCCTTAGAGGGCCAGGTATTATGTCTTGGATGCATCTATTATAGGTACTGTGGTGAGAAATTAATAATGTGTTGTAAAATTTGCCTTATTTGGTGAATGGGGAAAATGAAAAATATGTTGAAAGTTTACTAATAAGGGGGGGGGGGAGTATAAGCACTTGATTGGGGGTAAGGAATGAAATGAATTAAGGAGTTGAATCAAAATCACTTTGCATATAACACACAATAATATAATATAATATAAAGAGATGCCAAGGAGTCTGCGAAAGCATCTCATCTCTGTGGCCTGTATTCTCCTCTCCAGATCCGCTGTGAGGGTCCATGACTCACAAGCATACAGGAATATTGAGATGACCAGAGTGCGCATCAGCCTGATCTTTGAGCTGAGCGAGATGTTCCTGTTCTTCCATCTGGTTTTCAGTTTTGTCAAGTGCTGTAACTGTCTGTGCAATCCTTGCGAGTATCTCAGAGTTGGATCCCTTGTCTGTTACAGTTGCTCCCAGATACTTGAGGCTTTGTACCGTTTCCAAATTCTGACCACCAACCCTGATGTTGGTGCTGATGCCGTTGATGTTGTTGGTCATCAGCTTGGTCTTCTGTGCACTGATCTCCATGCCATAGGCTGTTGAAGTCTTGTCGAGGCGTTCCACTAACCTAACTAACTCTTCTTCTTTTCCTGCCAGTCCATTGATGTCATCAGCAAAACACAAGCTGATAATTGTTCTGCCTCCAATACCGACTGTTCGTTCATGATCTTCCATTGCATCAGTCATGATTCTCTCAAGGAAGATGTTAAAAGAGAGTAGGTGAGAGCAAGCAGCATTGTCTGACGCCAACTGTCGTCCTGAACCAATCCCCTTTGCCACCATTCAAATAGACTGCACTAGTGGCCTTATTGTAGAGCTCCTCAATGACTCTGATCAAGTTGGCATCGATGGTGTACAGCCTCATGGTAGCCCACAGAGCTGCATGCCATACCCTGTCAAAGGCCTTTTTGAATTCCACAAAAACATGGTAAAGGTCTTGCTGATGCTGAAGGTACTTCTCGCATAGCATTCTTAGATTAAAAATCTGCTCTGCTGTACTTCGTCCTGCCCTGAAGCCTGCCTATTCTTCAGCAATGATCATCTCTGCTTGTGGCTTCAGTCGATTCAGTAGGATCTTCAGCATGACTTTGCTTGAATGACATATCAAGCTGATTGTGCAATAGTTCTGGCATTGTTGTAGGATGCCTTTCTTGGGAAGGGTGATGATTAGTGATTGTGTCCATGGTGTAGGCCAGTCTCCTGTCTGCCAGATCTTGTTGCAGATTATCAGTAGGGTGTTTATCATGGCTTCCCCCCTGCTTGGACCAGTTCTGCCGGGATGTTGTCTATTCCTGCTGATTTCCTCTTCTTCATCGATTTCCAGCTACTTCCACCTCCTCCCAAAGGATGGGGTCATTGTCAGTGTCTGTCAGTGGTGGACTTTCAGTGCCTCTGGATCTCCTGAGGTTTTGTGGTTATACAGGTCTGCGCAATATTCTGTCCATCTCTTTAGAATATCCTGGTCTTCTGTTAAGATCTTTCCATTTTTCTCTGGTATGGTGCTGGTTTTCCCCTGTTTTGTGCCTGTCAGGTCTTTTACTAGCGGTACTCTATATTGCTGTTGTTCTTGCTCAGATTTTCTTCAATCCAGGATTCTGCTGCCTCTTTCATGCTTGTTCTAATTTCTTTGTTGATTAGTGGTAAGAAACTCGCGTAGAGCATGGCAGCAGAGAGTCCTCAGAGGAGAAGCCCCTTCAAACAAGTGTTTCGGGCCTTTAATCTTCCTTACACTGTAGGGAGGCCGGCCCACATCCAGTTCATGACTCTGGATGTCTCTCTACTGCTCCTTCATGTATGTAATGAGTTCTGACTCGGATTTAAACCCATGATCTCTGGATATGCACACTTTTTTTTTGGGGGGGGGACTAGCCACCTATGGTATTATGGGATCATCTAGGCCTTATGCAGTTCGCTTTTGTTCCTCCTTGACCGGATCCAACTTGAACATCTCTCGGCTGCTTCTGTCATGGCTTTCAGGGCTCTGTTTTTTTCCTTCCCTGTAATCGAGAGCTGTTTCATGAGGTTGTAAGCTGATTCTCCAACAAACTCCCTGGCTCCAACTTCTGCAGCAAGGACTTTGACCTGATACAGTGATAGCCTTCTTTCCTCAGGCTGTTAGCCAGATCTGCATATTTTTCAGTCTTGTAGTCGTGAGATGCCTCCATCCTGTTCTCATATGGAACAGTCAACTCTATCATGATCTTGGTTAAATGGGAGTTGACTACTATGTCAGGTCTCATACCACTCTTGCTGATGATCTCTGGGTAACCGTTCCATTCTGGGAGGTCTGCAGTGCACACCCAGTTGTCTGCTCCATCCAGCAGACTCTGCTTGCAGGTTCTGAATGGCACTGATGTTCGTGGCCATGACTTTTTTCCTCCTGCTGTGAAGAAGGTTGCAGGAGCTTTTTGTGTCCTGATTTTGCCACTTGTGGAGCAGGTACTGAACCAGACTGCTTCTACAATCTCTTTGAGCACTTGGTTGTGCCTCCATGTGTACCTCCCTTGGGCTAAGGCTACCTTACATGAGCTGAGGACATGTTCCACTGTTTGTTTTTCATGGCAGAGGGGGCATGCAGCATCGTCTGATTTTCCCCACTTCACCACACTCACTCACTCAGTCCCATGTCCCAAAGGACGTAGGGGGGACATGAGAGAAGACGCAACAGAGATCTTTTTCCATGCTTCACGATCCTGTGTGGCTAGTAGGAGGCATTGCAGGGGTTGGGCAGTCCAGTCTTTGATGTTGTCAACCCATGATTTCTTTTGGCGGCCTCTTCTTCTCTTGCCCTCGGCTGTTCCTTGCAAGATGGTTTTTGCTAGGGTGTTGTGTCTTGTGGTGTGACCAAACCACATCAGCTTTCTCCTCTTTATGGTGGAGAGCAAAGGCTCTTGGGGGTCCACACGCTTTTTGATTTCTTCTTTCACATAGTTATTGGTCTTGTGTTCTTTGTATGATATTTTGAGGAGTCTTCTGTGGCACTTGTTCTCGAATGCTTGGATTCTTCTCTCTAACTCTGCTGTCAGAGTCCATGATTCACAGCCATATAGGAGGATAGATATCACGAGGGATTTGTAGAAAGGGGGTATTTGGTGCAGAAGCTGATGTTGTTGCTTCTGATGATCCTCTGGAGTCTGACTAGAGCAGATGTTGCTGTTGCAATGCGAGCTTTCACCTCATTGTTTGATGTGCCATCTTTTGTTAGGATGGAGCCTAAGTATTTGAATTGGCTCACCTCTTCTAGTGTTTCTCCATTCATCTTTATTTCCGTGCTGTCATTACTCGCGCTTTTGACCATGATCTTTGATTTCTCTGTACTGACCTCCATGCAGTATGCGCTCGCTCGATCTGTTAGACTGTCTGTGAGGATTTGCAGTTCTTGTTTGCTGCTGCCCATGAGGTCAATGTCATCTGCAAATCTGAGGTTGCAAAGGGGTCTTTCCACCAATGGAGATGGAAGTGTGGTGGTTTTGCAGTGTCTCTGTCATGATGTTTTGAGGAAGAGGTTGAAGAGTACAGGTGAGAGAAGGCAGCCCTGGCGGACTCCAACCGTGGTCTTGAAGAACTCGCCCACGTGATTGTTCATGAAAAAATGCACTTCACCAGGTTTGCATTTGTTGGTAAGGTCATACGCGGATCTGAGAATGAAGCTGATCCTGAGAGGGGCCATGTGCAAATGTCATTCCAGGTGAAACTTTTTTGGAGCGCACTCTCCCATGTTGTCCATTGCCCTTGCTGGCTCTGCTAGACTGCTTTTTGGAGTCTCTTTTGGTCTTATTCTTTCCTCATCTCTGGAATGACCATGTCCCGTTTGGCTTTTGCTTTTGCCTTTGACCACCATTCTGTTTTTGTTGACCCTAGTCCTTGTCTGTTGGTCTGTGTGTGTCCTGTTATCTCTCTGATCTTGAGACTTTTTTGGCAGAGTTTATCACCTCTGGACTATCCATTTTCTGCCTGTCTTCAGCAGGGGTTTGAATTCTTCTACCACCTTGTCTTCTGTGTCCTCTAACATGCTCTGAAGTCTGATTTTTCCTGCTTTATATTCTTCTAGGATGGATTTCAGTGGCAGTTTTAATTTTGCTTGCAACAGTACAGCGCTATATCGGTGAGACAGGGTGGAACTCCAAGCCATTTCCTCATGAATTTGTTGATTTTGGCTTCCATTGCCTCTACCGTGCTGGTGCAAATTTCATATATCATTAGAGGCCATAGTAGTTTTGGGATCAGCAAAACCTTGTATTTGCCAGGGAGACCACACTGGTCAATGGTCTCCAAGCCTTCTTCCGCCATCTTTTTGGTTTCTTTGGCTCTTTGGGTGTCCTTCAGGGTGTCATCATACCATCTCCCAAGGCTCTTGATATGTTCCTCTGTGACTGTTGGAATGGCTTGGTTAGCGACACTGAAGACCACGGATTCAGCTACTTTTCCTTTTCTCAGTGACAGACTCCATGATTTCTTGGGCTTGAATTTCATCCTTGCTGAGGCGACAATATCGTCCAGTCTTTCCAAAACATGCCGTGTCTCACTTTCTTTGGATGAGACCACTGTTGTATCATCCATGAAGGCCTTGAGAGGAGGCATCTTGTATCCATCACTGAGGTCCGTTTGGCTTGTGTTCCTGGTTGCTGCTTTCAAGATGACTTCCATTGCCAACACAAACAGTATTGGAGAAATTGCACAGCCCATTGTGATACCCACTTCCAGGTTGATCCACGCTGTTGTGTATTCCTGGGTAGAGAACCGCATTGAGAAGCTGTTGAAGTACATCTTGAGCATGTCGCGGATGCTCTGTGGCACATGGTACATCTTGAGAGCCTGCTGTATCATCTCGTGGGGTACAGATCCATATGCTTTTGCCAAATCAAGCCACATTACATCTAGGTCTTTCTTTTCTGTTTTTGCTCTTTGGATTGCATCTCGAATCATTGTGGCATGTTCAACACAGCCAGACACACCTGGGATGCCTCCTTTCTGGACTGACACATCCAAGTACTTGTTTTCCATGAGGTACTTGGTCATCCTTGCTGCCATGACAGAGAAGAAGATTTTGCCTTCAACGTTCAGTAGGGATATTGGTCTGAACTGGCCAATGTCACTTGAGTGCCTCGCTCCTTCTATCTCGTTCTTCTTTTTCTTCAGTTCTCTTCGTTTGTCAAACTGGTCAAGGATGTTGGCTGTGACCCAGGGCTGCTTCGCTTGTCTTTGCCTGCCAAGAATCTCATTGGCTGTATCAGTTAATGCCCTGTTAAAGGTGTCAACAAACTTGTCAATATCTGTGTCATCTGGGTTGAGCATGGTGAGGGGTGTAAATTTTCCTCCTATTATGGCTTCTAGGCTTTCAGGCTTCAGCCACCTGGATCCTTCAGTTTCTCAAGATCGAATCTGATCCTTGTCTGGCCCTGCTTCATGACCTTCCTCAGATGAAGGCGGAATTTGTAAGGTCATCATCACTAAATCATGGTCACTTCCAATGTCAGCTCCTGGAAAACTGCGTGTCCTTGCGATGTTTACGCTGGACTGGAAGCACCTCTTCACCTTGGTGTAGTCAATCTGGTTGTGGGTTACTCCGTCAGGACTATGCCATGTCCATTTTCGAGATGCTTTGTGTGGACCATATGTGTTCACCAACTTGAGGTCGTTGCAGTTAGCAAATTCCAGGAGTCTCAAGCCTCTTTCATTAGTCTCTTTGTTACAATATCACCCACATGTGCCCCTCCAGCTCTTGCAAGCATATTCTCCTACTTTGGCATTTCAATCACCTTGTACAACAAGGATGTCTATCTTTGGGGTCTGATCTATAACTTCTTGCAGCTGTTCATAGAAGTCTTCTACCTCGTCATCATCGTGGCTTGATGTTGGGGCATATGCCTGAATAATGGTGATGCTGAAAGGAGTTGCTCTCAGGCGGATGGTGATAAGCCTGCTAGAGATTGGTCAGCAACTCATGACACTGTTCGCAATGTCCTTGTGGACCAGAAACCCAACATGTTCATGTTTGTCCTCTTTCCCACTGAAGTATAGTTTGTGGCCTTCCCGGGTTGATGTTTCTCCAATGTTCTCCCATCGTACTTCACAGAATCCTAGGATGTTTCAGCAGTACCTATCAATTTCATGTGTGAGTTCTTCAAGTTTGCCTGTTTTTCTCAATGTTCTAACATTCCATGTGCCAATGGTGATGTTATTTCTGACACGAATTTTGCTTGGTGTTTGATGAGCGGAACTGGTGGGGTGGGCTGGTAGATGCTGCAGCTATGGATCTATCATTTGATGTCAGTACTTTTGAATAAGAACTGATGCTGCTTTTGTTGCATGGATCTATCATTTGATGTTAGCATTATTGAAGAAAAAGTGATGCTACTTTTGTTTATTGTGGCACATGCTTTTGCTTGCCGACGACAGTCGAGCAGATTGGTTTTGGTGTTTGTTTTTTTTGTTTTGTTTTTTCTGTTCTCTATTTTCTGCGATTGTGGTGTGTGAGTGTGAGCATGTGATTATCCTATTAAACGTTTACTTTTCACTGGTCCTTTGATTCTTTGGTCTTTCTAAAAGACAAAGTGTATCAATGCTGAAAGGTATTATCTTGTGTTTTTTCTTTTTCTTATTGTTCGCGACAAATGTATTCTTGTTGTTTGTGACAAATGTATTTTATTGCTGTGACTTTGATAAGAGGTCCTTTTTTTCGAGTATGATTGTTGAACTTTTAGGTGTTTCAATAGCTGAGACAGCTGGCGGGTTGTACTGGCCTATAATCAAAGGTTGTATTTTACCAGATGGATGACTCTATATCTATTGTGTCAGTAAACTGCCAGGGCCTTCACAATAATCAAAAAAGAAGAGATGTGTTTCATTATTTAAAAAGTAAAAAGTACTCTGTGTACTTCCTGCAGGATACACACTTTGAAGAAAAGATGGAGAAATATATTCTTTCTGAGTGAGGATATTTGGGTTATTTTTCAAACCATACTTCTAACTCCAGAGGGGTAGCTATATTTTTCAATAACAATTTTG
Source organism: Stramonita haemastoma (assembly GCA_030674155.1). Taxonomy (NCBI): domain Eukaryota; kingdom Metazoa; phylum Mollusca; class Gastropoda; order Neogastropoda; family Muricidae; genus Stramonita; species Stramonita haemastoma. The sequence continues at coordinate 36,492 of JASPKP010000074.1, forward strand.
AATTTAAAGTTAAGAATGTTATTAAAGGCGATAGAGGAAATAATCTTATGGTCCTTGTAGAAATTGAGCATGATGATTTTCTTTTTGTTAATGTTTACGGACCTAACAAAGATAACCCTGAATTTTATCATGTCTTGAATGAACGAATTAAAAATCTAGGCATAAAAAACGTAATAATTGGTGGAGATTTTAACTTAGTATTAAACACAACGAAAGATTACTATAATTATAAAAATATCAATAATCCGAAAGCAAAGAATATGGTAGAACAAATGATGGATACCTTAGAGTTAAACAACATCTGGAGAGAACTAAATCAGATTGTTTAAGATATACTTGGCGGCGGACTAACCCCTTTCAACAGGCTAGATTGGACTTTTTCCTTATTTCAGATCAAGTTGTTTTAGTTATAGAAGATGTAGATATTGAGAGTGGATATAGGACAGACCATTCTATGATTTTATCAAGACTAAAGTTCAGAGAGAAAACTAGAGGTTATACTTTCTGGAAATTCAATTTGTCCCTATTAAAAGATAAAACATATCTTGATGAAATTAATGAAGAAATAAAAACTGTTATAAAAGATTATGCAGCTTCCCCATATGCAAAAAAGGCAGTACACACTATTCCGTTGCCCAACTTGCAATTATCGATCTCTGATGATCTGTTTCTAGATTTTCTATTGATGAAAATTAGATCAAGAACTATTTTATATGCCACTATGAAAAAGAAAAAAATGAATGAAGAAGACTCTAAATTGCAAAAAGATATTCAGCAACAGCCATCAACAATGATGTGGACACACTAGCCAACGACATCAAAGAAGTGCTAAGGACAGCAGCAGAAGAAACATTAGGAAGAAGCAGAGCAAAGAAACAACCCTGGGTGACAAATGAGCTTCTTGACCTCTGCGACAAAAGAAGAGAACTTAAGAAACAAAAGTTCACAAGTCAAGAAGCCAACAGCAAGTACATGGAGAGCCACAGAAAAGTGAGAAAAAAGATGAGAGAAGCCAAAGAAGCATAGATAGAAGAACAATGCAACAACATCGAAGGTGGAATGGCCAAGGGAAACAGCAAAACAGCTTACGACACTTTGAAAGTACTAACTTAAACCACACGCCTAAAGCCTCTGTTATTGAAGACAAAGACGGAAATCTTTTAACGGAAAACAATGCCATCCTCCAACGCTGGACAGAATACTGTGAAGGATTGTATAACTACCCACTACGCCCAGATACCAACATAGTTTCTGACAAACCCTCTGAACACCAAGATAAAGACCCACCAATACTAAGGTGTGAAGTAGACACAGCTATTAAACAACTGAAAAAGGGGAGGTGATTCACATAACTTTGTCAGAAGATCCAGACACCAAAGAATGGCCAAAAGAATGGACACAGTCTCTTGTAATACCCCTGCCAAAGAAAGGAAACCTCAAGCAATGCCAGAACTACAGAACCATCAGTCTCATAAGCCATCCTAGCAAGATCATGCTGCAGGTAGTCCTCAACAGACTGAAAAACCAAGCGGAAAAACTCCTGGCAGAAGAACAAGCGGACTTTAGACCAAAACGCAACACAATGGAACAAATTTTCAATCTAAGAATTCTGATAGAGAAGTATCTCCAACACCAAAAAGACTTGTACCACAATTTTATAGACTTCAAAAAGGCCTTTGACAGGGTATGGCATGCAGTTTTCATGAACAATCACATGGGCGAGTTCTTCAAGACCACAGTGTGGTCCGCCAGGGCTGCCTTCTCTCACCTGTACTCTTCAACCTCTTCCTCGAAAAGATGACAGAGACACTGCAAAACCACCCCACTTCCATCTCCATTGGTGAAAGACCCTTTTGCAACCTCAGATTTGCAGATGACATTGACCTCAGGGTAGCAGCAAACAAGAACTGCAAATCCTCACAGACAGTCTAACAGATCGAGCGAGCTCATATGGCATGGAGGTCAGTACAGAGAAATCAAAGATCATGGTCAACAGTGCGAGTAATGACATCACGGAAATAAAGATGAATGGAGAAATACTGGAAGAGGTGAGCCAATTCAAATACTTAGGCTCCATCCTAACAAAAGATGGCACATCAAACAATGAAGTGAAAGCTTGCATTGCAAAAGCAACATCTGCTCTAGTCAGACTCAAGAGGATCATCAGAAGCAACAACATCAGCTTCTGCACCAAATACCACCTCTACAAATCCCTCGTGATATCTATCCTCCTATATGGCTGTGAATCATGGACTCTGACAGCAGACTTAGAGAGAAAACCCAAGCATTCGAGAACAAGTGCCACAGAAGACTCCTCAAAATATCATACAAAGAACACAAGACCAATAACTATGTGAAAGAAGAAATCAAAAAGTGTGTGGGCCCCCAAGAGCCTTTGCTCTCCACCATAAAGAGGAGAAAGCTGATGTGGTTTGGTCACACACACAAGACACAACACCCTAGCAAAAACCATCTTGCAAGGAACAGTCAAGGGCAAGAGAAGAAGAGGCCGCCAAAAGAAATCATGGGTTGACAACATCAAAGACTGGACCACCCAACCCCCTCAACACCTCCTACTAGCCACACAGGATCGTGAAGCATGGAAAAAATCTCTGTTGTGTCTTCTCTCATGTCCCCCTACGTCCTTTGGGACATGGTACTGAGTGAGTGAGTTAGTGATTCAGCAACTTGAAAGAAAAGATGGGAAAACTGAAGAGAATATTCAGGGTATAGATTTAAAGAAAGAGCAGTTAAAGGCTATTAGGGTAAAAAGAGTAGAGGGGGTACTTTTCAGATCAAGAGCAAGATGGATAGCTGAGGGAGAAAAAGTAACTAGTTATTTTTGTAATTTGGAGAAGCGGCACTATATAAGTAAAAGTATGAATAGATTAATTGATAAAAATGGGAATTTGTTAAACAATCAGGAAAAAGTTTTGCAGGAAGTTTAGAGATGTTATGAAGAATTGTATAAAAAAAATCAAATGTTGAAAATTGTGAAATAGATCAACTAGTAAAAGATATTCCACATCTGGATATGGATGAAGCAAATAGTCTAGAAGGTGAGCTTAGAGTAGAGGAGGCAAGCCTAGCATTAAAAAAATATGAAAAACAACAAAAGTCCAGGTTCAGACGGTTTTACCTCTGAATTCTTTAAGTGCTTTTGGGGTAAACTAGGTGGTTTTGTTGTTAGGGCGCTTAATGGTGGATTCAGAAACGGGGAGTTATCATGTATTCAAAAGCAAGGCATTATTACATGTATACCTAAAGGAGATAAACCAAGATGTTATATAAAAAATTAGAGACCAATATCCCTGCTAAATGTTGTATACAAAATCGGATCAGCATGTGTAGCTAATCGTTTAAAAAGTGTATTGCCTAAAGTTATCAACGAGGATCAGACGGGATTTATCAGTAACATGTATATAGGAGATAATATAAGACTTATTTATGATACAATAGCTTATCTAGAAGAACACAATCTGCCAGGAATGTTATTAAATATTGATTTTGAAAAAGCCTTTGATTCTGTCAGTTGGAGTTTTATGTTAAAAGTTCTAAAAGCATTTGGTTTTCAATGTGACAAATGTAAATGGATCGAAACATTTTATACAGATATCAGAGCTTGTGTGGTTGTTAATGGTCAAGTATTGGACTGGTTTGGTGTCAAACGAGGATGCAGACAAGGTGATCTGCTATCTCCATATGTGTTTGTTTTATGTGTAGAAATATTAGCAATAATGACTCGTGAAAATCAAGATATACATGGTGTGACAGTCAATAATATTGAATGCAAACTTTCCCAGTATGCAGATGATATGGAATTCCTTTTAGCAGGAGACAAAAAATCATTTGAATCTTGCATTTAGACTATCAATTTATTTGGTTCTAAATCTGGTTTATGAATGAATCCTGAAAAAAACAAGTGTAATTTGGTTAGGGAGCAATAAAAATTCAGAAATCTGTTACTTGGAAAATCTAAATATGGAATGGAATCCACCAAAATTCAAAATCTTAGGAATTTGGTTCACAAACAATTTACAAAACTGTTCACATATCAATTATTCTGCAAAATTAGATGATGTGAAACAATTATTCAAAATTTGGGTTAAAAGACAGTTAACTCCTCTAGGGAGAGTGGCAATACTAAAATCACTGATTCTGTCGAATATGATTTATCTATGGCTCTTACTACCAAATCCACCAGATGCAGTTTTTGAAATGGCAAAAATGCTGTTATAAATTTGTATGGATTAATAAACAAGACAAAATAAGTACAAAAACATCACACAAGAGTGTCAAAAATGGTGGGCTTGGGTTACCAGAACTGCAAACATTTGCAAATTCACTTACATTGACATGGCTAAGAAAAATAGAGACAACAAGTCATAAATGGAAGACAATTGCAATGTTCAACTTTCCAATTCTTGAAAACCTCACAAAATATGGGCCTGAAATAGTTTCTCAATTTTCAAAGGCAAATGCCTTTTGGACAGAAGATTTTACAATATATAAAGACTTTTTCTACAAAACTAACTGCAGTAGCTCCCATGAACTGTTAGCAGAACCGATTTTTTTCAATAATAGAATACAGGTAGGAAATAAGTATATTAAGAAAAAGACATTGATCAATAAAGGCATACAATGCATAGCACATTTTCTATTAGAAAACGGAAAATTTATGGCATATGAACAGTTCAAAATAAAACATAATGTTGTGTTGACTTTGTTACTTTTATGGATACAAAATAGCATTGTCTGAGTATAAACAGAAAACAAGTATAACAGTCAATGATAACGAATGCTTAAGTATGCCACTTTGTCAAGAAAGGATAAGGTCAGTACCAAAAGGATCAAAACTATTTTATGATATTTTTATTTGTGATGATGTTTTACCAAAATGTTGTAGAAACTGAAATGAAAAGCTGAATATTGAGAATGACTGAAAAAAATGTTTTTTGAATGTTCATAAGATTTCCGATATCAAAATGAAATGGTTTCAACTGAGGATTATTCATAGATGGCTTGGTACCAATGTTATATTACAAGAGATGGGAGTAACAGATAGCAATCTTTGTAATTTTTGCAACTTAGAAATAGACAGTATTCGACACATGTTTTGGCAATGTGCAGTTATTCAAAGGTTTTGGCAAACACTAATAGAAGCAGTAAGTGAAAGATGTATGAATGTGGATAATTTGCACATAACAGAGCCTTTAGCAATACTTGGATTTGACAAAAATATATGCATTGATCGTGTCTTTTATTTTATTATCCTGTTTGCTAAACAATATATATACCATTGTAAATTAAATAGAAGTAGACCTGTACTGCAGGTGTTCATCAAAAAGTTGAAAGGAAGATATTTGATGGAGGAGTACATAGCACGAAAAAGTTTTACCCATAACACTTTTGCTCTTGAATGGACTCCATATAAGACCTTGGTTAGTGATGAAAATTAAGTCTTTGAAAATCTGTTGAATGCTTTTTATTTACTATAATCATGGTTTACGTTAAATGACAGAACCTTCATAGAAAAAAAATATACTAAACCATGTAAAACATACCATCTATTATGCGACCTCTGTAGATATGTTTGTCTGTGTGTTCTATATATCTATCTGTTTGTTTCTCTGTCTAGCTATCTCATCTTTCTTCTCGCTATAACTTTAACATATTTGTGTGAATATGTGTGTGTATATATATGTGTGTGTGTGTGTGTGTGTGTGTGTGTGTGTGTGTGTGTGTGTGTGTGTGTGTGTGTGTGTGTTTTGGTTTTTGTTTGTTTGGTTTTCTCTCTTCTTCTGATTTTCATAATTTCTCTTATACTTTATCATATTTCATTATGCTTTATGTGAATATTTTGCTTGCTTTTTTACATGTATATGAAAAATCGCGTTTCATGATATACAACAATGTACAACATGATAAAACTGACAGCACTGTTCCAAGGACCTACAGACAGCCACAGATAAAGCAGCTGACCAGAAGACAGAGCTGTTCTACAGACAGCCACAGACATAACAGCTGGCAGGAAAGTCTGCACAGTGAAGGGAGACTGAAGACAACAGGAGAGGAAGGAAAAAACATGGAGTCTGGAATCATCCACCTTTTGGTCACGGCTCCAGAAACCTCAAAGGAGATACATGTGCTGCCTTCTGCCAAACAGTTTCATCATACAACACTTTTTCTAAGCACTTGCTGCCTTCTGCCAAACATTTTCATCATATAACACTTTCTCTAAGCACTTGCTGCCTTCTGCCAAGCAAACAGTTTCATCATACAACACTTTCTCTAAGCACTTGCTGCCTTCTGCCAAGCAGTTTCATCATACAACACTTTCTCTAAGCACTTACTGCCTTCTGCACAGCAAACAGTTCCATCATACAACACTTTCTCTAAGCACTTGCTGCCTTCTGCCAAGCAAACCAAAGAGAGAGAGAAAGAGAGAGAAGGCAAGGCAAGGCAAGGCAAAGTTCTTTTATTCAATGATAATAGATAAGCACTCGTGTGCTTTTTTACATCCAGTCCCCGCCCTTTTCAGGGATAACATCAAGATAAAAAAGATAGCCTCAACTAAACAACAACAATTATAGTGATCCAAATACCAAGAGCAAGAAACCATACTAAGTATCAAACAACAGGTAAGAAATAAGACAGATACAATATTAAGGTAATGTTATAAAAAGGCACTCATTCAAAAAGGAAAATAAGAAATAAGAATCAATGATGATTTTGATTTGAATATTAAAAAAAGCAAACAAACAAAAACAAAACAAAACAAAAAAGGCACAATAATTAAAGATCAAACATGATAATATGATGAGGTTAAATGACTGAAAACATCAATCCACCACCATCTATCATCAAAATAAGTCCCATAAAACATAAGATTTTGATAAAAGGGGAGAAAGAACAACAACAGGTAAGAAATGAGACAGAGATACAATATTAAGGTAATGTTATAAAAAGGCACTCATTCAGAAACGAAATATGAAGTAAGAATCAATGATGATTTTGATTTGAATAAGAAAACCAAACAAAAACAAAACAAAGCACACAAAAATCAACTACATTCAGCATGTGATGATTAAATAGTACAAAATGTGAATAAAGTATTTTTCAATATGGATGGTAACATGTTTAGACAACAGGTAAGAGAGAGAGAGAGAACTCAGAACTCAGAAATTTAATGTACATCGGCCTTGGGCCACAATACATATGGTTGGTGTGGGAAAGTTGACAAGTGTCCTGCAATGGGCAAAACTCGAAAATACATCATACTGATCATGTTCAATTTCATCGAAAAATCATTATGCCAAAGCACATTATATACATAAAAGGGCATTTGTTTCAAACAAAATCACAATTTTATCTAAATATACCTTTCTTATGTCTGGGAAACAAAACAAACACAAAACAAGAACAAAACAAAAAAAGAGATCCACTACTATAAACATGGCTACTTAAATAGCAACAAAAAGGGAACCATTATCTTTGTTTGTGCATATGCATAGGGTTATCCCTCGCCAGATACCGTGGGTGGCTGGTCACCCATACTTTTTATATAGACCACAGCTCTTTCCTACACAGGCCTGGGCTCGTGGGTGGCTGGTCACCCATACCTTTTATAGACTGCAACCCTTTCCTACGTAGGCTAGGGCTCGTGGGTGGCTGGTCACCCATACCTTTTATAGACTGCAACCCTTTCCTACACATGCTTGTGGCTGGTCACCCATACATTTTATTGTGCTTGAGGAAGCACTTTCCTTGGGTGGCCAGTAGACCTATCACCTTGGGACCAAACAAACTTGAGTAGTCAACTCAGAGACATGTAGGCTTCTTGACCTACTTTAGCCCCCAGGCTGGTGGCTGGGCTTTTGTTCTCCATTGCCATTGTCAACCAGGTCTACAGTAAGGATCTTTTGTGTGGTCCTTGTAGACCTAGTAGGATAGCTGGAGGGTTAGCAAGTGTGCCTTGCCCACTTGAGACAGTCATGTGATTAACACCTGAGAGAGCTTGCTCAGGTTTAGTCTTCTATTCAACCAAACTTGTAGTATGGCATGTCCTTTGATGAATCCTTTCTTCTAAATATTTCTAGTTTAGTTGATTGGTCTGAATCAGCAAGTATTTTTCTGAACATTTCTATTTTGAGTTGATTGGTTTAGGCCCGAGTCAGCAAGAATTTTTCTGGACATTTCTATTTTGAGTTGATTGGTTTAGGCCTGAGTCAGCAAGAATAGGTAATAGTTTGAGTCTGACTGAAAATTTCATGGAGAATTGATAAAGATATTAAAGAATTTATGATCTTGATGATTTGTGTTTTAATTTTTTCCTCAGAAAGTTGCTATCTGATGCCATTTACCGCATATTTATGAAATATATATTTGTGGCGCTCCACCACGAAATGAGTCGCTTAGCACATTACCCAATTTTGCGCTAGGAGCCTTTAAAGGCAGGTGGGGGTCAAGTTGTCAATTTTGAGATTTTGATTGATTATTAAAGTAGATCTGTTTATTTACCTTATAATGAAATATCAAGGCATAATCTTTATTCCTTTTGCTTTTAAATGTGTTTTGAAAATCCCAAAGCACTCATTCTCACAACCTGTTACTAAAATAAACTTGCCCGTTTCTCATTTTGTCCCATCCTGCAGTCTATCATTTCAATTTGTAATAATGTTGCACAGAATTGTCTGATTTTCAATCTGTTTTTTGTATTTTATAGCCACTTTATTGCACATTAATAGCATGTCAATAACTTAAAATTGACCTCAGGTGCACTCCGTCTCATTATGTGGTGGAGCGTCACATTTTGTTTAGAATGCTAAAAACATACTGTGTTAATGCTAAAAACATAGTGTATTTGTTATAGCTCTCTCTCTCTCTCTCTCTCTCTCTCTCTCTCTCTCTCTCTCTCTCTCTCTCTTTCTCCGTGTGGTGTGTGTGTGTTTTCTTTGTCAGTCTATTTCAGTTTACATGGGTGCTAGTAAACCTTTCACTTTCAAATCAAATGAATGAGCTCTTATTTCCCACATCATAATCAACGCAACACACATTGATTCTAAGACATCACCTTTTCAGATTCAGCTTTATTGTCTCAAAAATTACATGATGCTTAGCTGTCTGATCTATTTGAAAACCATGGGTGACTGGTCACCCACGAAATCTGGCGAGGCGTAGTAAGGGAAATGTCTATGTAAAAGCCATGGGTGACTGGTCACCCACGAAATCTGGCGAGGCGTAGTAAGGGAAATGTCTATGTAAAAACCATGGGTGACTGGTCACCCAGGAGCTCTTCCGTGTGAGTTTAAAAACGAGGTCTGGGGAAGGTTAAACAACGTTTTTATGGTCTAATTACTCCTTTATTTACAAACATAAAATCTTCATATTTGGTGGAATAATGCACAAATATATAATCAACAAAGTCATAAAATTTGAGTTTAATAAAATAAAAACTGACAAAGTTATGATCATTTAACTGAGAGTCTGGGTAATTTTTCACCCACGGTGTCTGGCGAAGGATAACATCACCTACATCACCTACTCTCTGTTGAAGCCAAACAAAGCTGAATCCTGTATTACATAGAATTTGTCTTATCTTAGTAGCCCAGCAGTTCTTTCCAGATTTATCCATGTCAAGCAACATTTGATAAGCATTATAAGGTAGTCTGTTGGGATTCATTTGTAATAGTTTAAACCAATATCTAAGATCATTTCTATATGAGTTGATATAAAGAGGGTATCTTCCAAGCTCACCATATATCATTTTATTTGGAGTTTTCAATGGTACACCCAAAAATCTCTTACAGGCAATCATATGAACTTTCTCTATATGTTCTAATTTATGTAAACCCTATATTTCAGATGAGTATAGTAAAATTGGTTGTATTTTTATATCAAAGATCCTGAAAAATGTTTCAGCGTTAATTTCTTTATATTTATTGAAAACCCTATTTAGTTCTACAACAGCTTTCTTTCCCTTTGTCACAAGATAACCACCTGTCTAGTAGATCCCCATTCAGCAAATCCTGACTCCTCTCTCTGCACAGTCTTCAGCTGTCTGCATGTGCCAACCCTGTGAACACACAATAAATACTTTAGTCACTGACAATGCAACACACACACACATACACACAAACATGCACAAAAAAAAATCCTCGCATGTTCCTAACTGTAGAAAGATACTAGTTTGAAAGCTAAATGAATATCACACTCACCTGTGCACACCTAAATAAATAAACACCGCTTTCAGCAAAATACCAGACTGGTCAATTGTGCTGGTTAGTAAAAACATGACCAACAAAAAGGAAGTGCCAATGCAATGATGAGCTCCTAGTGTGGAGAAAATAGCCAGCCTCTGACCTTCTCACCTTTCAGCTTCCAGTCACAGGTAAACACACACACACAATAACACGTGCACGCACACACACACACACACACACACACACACAGTGCACTTAACTTGTGATGGAGATGGCAGCCTCCTGTCCTAATTTATTCATCAGTCTTGGTTCATAGCCCTGTAACACACAGCAGTGAATATGTAGAAACAACAGCTACTTCACTACATAGATGAACCACCCACACACACAATTTGCAAATATAACAACTTTGGAAAGAAGGGCAAATAGCTGACGTAACGATATTGTGACTTGATTTTGTGTGTGTATGTATTTTCTTTATTGAATTTATAGGTTTTATAATGGATGTTATTAGTTATGGGATTATTAGTACTATCATAATTGTTATTGTTTTGGTTTGATAGTCTAGCTGACTGTGAGCTTTGGGTTTTGTTTTGTTTATATCATGTAGTTCTTGTTTGCTTGTAAAACTTTTATATATTTTTATTAATTTTTTGTTGTTGGTTGATTGTGTTCTCCACCCCCCTCCCCTCGTCCTTTTCTACTACTTTTTTTATTATTTAAATTTTTTTTTATTGCACTTAGTGGTGATGAGTGATTATCACATTATCGTAGCGTTATTATCACAATCATTATTGTTGATTCCTTAAACTGATTTTTTGGTCTGTTTGATTGTTATGGTATAAGTATGTATTTTGGGGGTTTCTTTTCTGTTTTTGTTTATTGCCTTTAAAAGGTATGAACCTAAAAGCATGGACGATATTGTAAACTGATACAACTTTTTTGTTTGACATTTTAGAATGTTTCTAAAATAATTTCTTTTTAATCTCAGTGTGTGCATGTGCACATGCAGATACGAACATTTATGTGTGTGTATGTGTCTTTTATCTATTTATTCTTTCTTTAATATCGAGGACAATGCAATAAGCACAGACACACAAAGACAAACAAGCATTTTTGTATTGTAATATACACCAAACTGAGGTGGAATCCAACACGACATTTTATCCGAGTCTTTTCAATGATTTTAATCTATTTATTTCATTTTATTTTATATCACTTTATGTCACAGCAGATTTCTCTGCATGAAATTTGGGCTGCTCTCCCCGGGAGAGCGTGTCGCCACAAGTGCAGCGCCTACCCATTATTTTTTTTTTTTTCACCCTCAGAGATGTTGTCATAAACACGACACCTGTGTGCATGCTGCATTTTTTTAAAATATAATTTTCTCATCTGCTCCTACCGGCACATAATGGCCTGCTCTTCCGAAAGGCGGAACAGGGTTTTAACGTGTGCGCAAAATGTTACTGCATGCGTTCGTACACGGGCCTCAGTTTATAGTCTTATCCGAATGACTATTCTTTAAATAGGTGACACTGCTCTTGAGACCACATGCTCTCCCTGGGGAGAGCAGCCTGACTTTCATGCAAAGAACTTTGTTGTGACTGTCAGTGGTATGCATATCACTCACCTGCCCTGTAGATCCCCATTCAGCAAATCCTGACTCCTCTCTCTGCACAGTCTTCAGCTGTCTGCATGTGACAACCCTGTGAACACACAACAAATACTTTAGTCACTAACAATGCAACACACACACAAAACAAATTTCCTCTCATGTTCCTGCATGTCCAAAAATGCTAATCTGAAGACTGAAAAAACCCCACACTCACCTGTGCACACCTGACTAAATGAACACAACACTGAAATAACACACTCAGTAAATCTACCCTCCCATCCCCCCCCCTCCCCCTGACTGGCCATTTGTGCTGGTTAGTAAAAACATGCCCAACAAAAAGAGAGTGACAATAAATTGGTGACATGCTCTTAGTGAAAAGAAAATGACCAGCCTCTGACCTCACCTTTCATCTTCCTGTCACAGGTAAACACACACACACGCACGCATGTACGCATGCAAACACACACAGTGCACTTAACTTGTGACGGAGATGGCAGCCTCCTGTCCTGATCCCTTCAGTCTTGGTTCATCAGCCCTGTAACACACAGCAGTCAACATGTAGAAACAACAGCTACCTCACTACATAAATGAAACACACACACAAAAAAAAACATGCCTACACACAAATACATGAAATCCATCCCCTTTCCCTCCAAACAAGACACAAATGTACAGACTGAGTACTTACCGCAGAAAAAAAAACATGGTGCCATCAGTCCTCAGTTATCTGGGAACATCAACGCTGAAACGCACAAACAGAATATATAGACACCATCTATACACAACCCCCCCCCCCTCCCCAAAATGTACAAACTGAATACTTACCACAGAAAAAAGATGGCACCACCAGTCCTTGGTCATCCATGGAACACAGACCCTGAAACGCACAAACACAAATTAAAACCCATTCCTCTTTTCAAAACAGTAAGCCATTATGTGCAAGTGGAAACGGATGAAAAAATTTACAAAAATGCATACACTTGGACACATAAGTGCTTATTCTGATAACCTCAATATATATATAAAATACAAATAAACACACTCATGCACAGTACTTATATGTAACACACAGAAAACAACAGATGTAAAACATGTCTACACACAAATACATGAAATCAGAAAAGATGGCACCACCAGTCCTTGGTTATCATGGAACACCGACCCTGAAACGCACAAACACAAATTAATATATAAATAACAGCTGCAGAGAAATGCATGGGCTTCAGCACACAAGATGACAAACACCTGTGTCAAACCTTTCTCATTTACAACACAACTCATTTCAAGGTTCGACATATGTCACAGTCAAGTGGTTAAGACCGTTCAACTTCAATACCATGGATCCATCAAGTCCTGGGTTCAAACCTCAATGCAGTCTGGTGAATTCAAACCCCTAAATAACACCATCCTTGTCTCCCCCTTCTCTTCCTATCATTTTTTTCCAAAGAAAATAAATAGTTTATAAAACAAATGAACCCCGGGATTTAAAAATGCACTTAAGTGCTTATTCTGACATCCTCAAAATAATGTGGTTTTTTTTAATACAAATAAACATACACGCACAGTACTTATATGTAACACACAGAATAGAACAGATTTAGATCATGGCTACACACAAATACATGAAATTCCACCCCCCCCCACCCCCCTTCCCTCCCCCCTCCCTTCACCCCCCCCCCCCCCCCCCCCCCCCCCCCCCCCAGGACAAGACACAAATGTACAGACTGAGTACTTACCGCAGAAAAAAAATGTCGCCATCGGTCTTCAGCTATCTGGGAACACCAACGCTGAAACGCACAAACAGAATATATAGACACCATCTATACACAACCCCGCCCCCCTCCCCAAAATGTACAAACTGAATACTTACCACAGAAAAAACATGGCACCACCAGTCCTTGGTCATCATGGAACACACACCCTGAAACGCACAAACACAAATTAATATACATAACAGCTGTAGAGAAGTGCATGGGCTTCAGCACACAAGATGACAAACACTTGGGACAAACCTTTCTCATTTACAACACAAATCATTTCAAGTTTCGACATATGCCATAGTCAAGTGGTTAAGACCGTTCAACTTCAATACCATGGATCCATCAAGTCGTGGGTTCAAACCTCAATGCAGTCTGGTGAATTCAAACCCCTAAATAACTCCATCCTTTTCTCCCCTTATCATTTTTTCCAAAGAAAATAAATAGTTTTCAAAACAAAATGAACCTGGGGGATTTAAAAGTGCACATAAGTGCTTATTATGATATCCTCAAAATTGTGGGTTTTTTAAAATACAAATAAACACACACGCACAGTACTTTCATGTAACACACAGAAAAGAATAGATATAGAACATGGCTACACACAAATACATGAAATTCTGCCCCCCCCCCCCTCTTCCCTCCCCCCTCCCTTTGCCTCCCCCCACTCCCCCAGGACAAGACACAAATGTACAGACTGAGTACTTACCGCAGAAAAAAAAACATGGCGCAATCAGTCCTCAGCTATCTGGGAACACCAACGCTGAAACGCACAAACAGAATATATAGACACCATCTATACACAACCCCCCACCCCCACCCCAAAATATACAAACTGAATACTTACCACAGAAAAAAAGATGGCACCACCAGTCCTTGGTCATCCCGGAACACCCACCCTGAAACGTACAAACACAAATTAAACCCATTCCTCTTTTCAAAACAGTAAGCCATTATGTGCAAGTAGGAACGGATGACAAAATTTACAAAAATGCATACACTTGGACACATAAGTGCTTATTTTGATATCCTCAATTTTCTTTTTTTAAATACAAATAAACACACACGCACAGTACTTACATGTAACACACAGAAAAGAACAGATGTAGAACATGTCTACACACAAGTATATAAAATTCCGCTACCCCCCTTACCTCTTACCCCCCCCCCCCCCCCCCCCCTTCCCTTGGGACAAGACACAAATGTACAGACTGAGTACTTACCGCAGAAAAAAAACATGGCGCCATCAGTCCTCAGGTATCTGGGAACTTCTTCTTTCTCATGACCGGAATAGTTGTGGAAGAGACATGAGAAACAATTCTGCAGCCAGCCGTCGCCATCCAGCCCTGTCCTCCGCCTTCTGAATGAGTGTTGGACTGTCCAGGTGGGTTCACTCCTCGATGTTATCCATCCAGCTTTTGGTTTGTCTGCCTCGGCGTCTGTCACCTTCTAGCGGTCCTTGTAGGTCTGTCTTGGGGAGGGTGTTATGGCATGTGACATGGCCTAACCATGCCAGGTTCCTTTTCTTGACAGTGGCTAGTAGGGGTTCCTGAGGGCCAGCCATCAGGACAGACTTGACTTCGCACATAGGTGTTGTTTTCATATCCTTCCAGGAAATTCCAAGCAGTCGCCTGAAGCATTTTGTCTCGAACGTCTGGATCCGCTTGATGGTTTCAGCGGTCATTATCCAACTTTCGCAGCTGTAGAGCAAGATGGAGATGACCATCTGTATCTGGTGTATCTGGGAACACCAACGCTGAAACACACAAACAGAATATATAGACACTACCTATACACAACCCCCCACCCCTCCCCAAAAATGTAGAAACTGAATACTTACCACAGAAAAAAAGATGGCACCACCAGTCCTTGGTCATCATGGAACACCCACCCTTCAACGCACAAACACAAATTAATATATAAATAACAGCTGCAGAGAAATATATAAATAACAGCTGCATTGGGCTTCAGCACACAAGATGACAAACACCTGTGTTATACCTTTCTCATTTACAACACAACTCATTTCAAGGTTCGACGGATGCCACAGTCAAGTGGTTAAGACCGTTCAAATTCAATACCATGGATCCAACAAGTCCTAGGTTTGAACTGCGATGCAGTCTGGTGAATTGAAGTGTGGGGATTTTTGTGACTACCCATGTCAACTTCAAGTGCAGACCTGCCAGTGCCTTAATGCTTTTCATGTAAATACACATGCACAAGATGAAATATGCATGTTCAAGACCCAATAGGTCATGTCAGCCTTCAGTGGGTTACGGAAACATGAACATACCCAGATGCATCTCAAGCCAGAATACGGCTACTTTCATGGTGGTCGTTCAAAACGGTCATATACGCAAAATCTCGCCATTGATGAACCCTGGGAAAAAAATGTTCAAGGTTCGACACAGAAGACGACATGCACTTGTGTCAAACTTTTCTGATTTATGACACACATCATTTTTAAACCCCCAAATAACTCCAACCATTTCTCCCCTCCTCTCCCTTTTCCTCTGTCATTTTTTTTATAAGGAAATAAATGGGTTTTTTTTTTTAAAGGAGGAGGGGGGTGGCTTACAAAATTAAAAAAAAACAGCCAATGAGAACTCTCTCAACAACTTCTGTGGAAACAAGCTACTCTGCTAGAGGAAAACACACACACACACACACACACACACACACACACACACACACACACACACACACACACACACACAAAACATCTTGCGCACATGTTAAAAACCCGTTCCTCTTTACGAAACAGTAAGCCATTTATGTGCCAGTAGGAACGGATGAAAAAATTTACTAAAACGCATACACATAGAGCATATGAGTGGTGTTATCCTCAAAATGAAATTTTAAAAAATGATAAATAAACCAACACACAGATGCACGCAGTACTTACATGTAACTCACAGAAAAGAACAGATGTAGAACATGCCTACACACAACCACATGAAATTCCGCCCGTTTTGTCGTCACATGGTCCTGGGATTCACCAAAGCTGTGACATCAAAAACACACAAAATGAACACGCACAAAATTGAACACAAAAGGAAAACAAAAACATTTTTGATGTGAACAAGTATAAACAAACAACACAAAAAAATGTGAAAAAAAGAAGTTAAATGTCTATTAAAGATATTTACAAAAGCATGCGGATGAGACTATAAACCAAGGCCCTGTGTGCAAATGCACGCAGAACATCTTGCGCACATGTTAAAACCCTGTTCCACCTTTTTTGGAAGAGCAGGCCATCGTGTGCCGGTAGGAGCGGATACAAAATCATAAAAAGTCCAGCATACACAGGTGTCGTATTTAGACACCATCCCTGAGGGAATAAAAAATAATGGGTAGGCGCTGCACTTGTGGCGACATGCATCCCCGGGGAGAGCAGCCTGAATTTCATGCAGAGAAATCTGCTGCGACATAAAGTGCTATAAAATAAATAAAATACAACATTAATTACCTCTGCCACAGATATCTTTGTTGTTGTTGCTCTTTGTTGTTGGCCCTGTGCCCAACCCCCAACCTGGAGGGCCAGCCCCCAACCTGGAGGACCAGGCTTTTTTCTGTTGGGGTGTGCTTCCCCCACATACCACAGGTAGTACCAGTTTAGCATGGATTACTGGTAGCAGGTAAGCCTGACCTGACAAGTGAGACCCTCCTTAGTCGCCTTTTACGACATGCCTGGCAGGGAACAGCAGTCCTATTCTCAGCTTGCTTAGCAAACTTCCCGGGTACTGCACGGGGAACAGAATAAAATTAATGAAACAAACAAACGGCACTTACCTAATAAAAAATGTGCCATCCACCTGATTTTCTGATTGTCTTGGTGTGGAAAACCTGGAAATGCAACAGAAACCATTATCAGTAGATTGATATGTCACTCCCCCCCCCCCTCACCCACTCCCTCTCCTCCCCCCCCCCCCCTCACAGAGTAAGTAATTCGAATGAGACTATAGACTGAGACCTGTGTGCAAATGCACGCAGAACATCTTGCGCACACATTAAAACCCCGTTCTGCCTTTCAGAAGTGCAGGCCATCATTGCCGGTAGGAGCCAATGAAAATTTTTTTTAAAAATACCAGTATGCACACAGGTGTCGTGTTCAGACACTATCCCTGAGGGAAAAAAAAAAAAAGGGTAGGCGCTGCACTTGTGGTGACGCGCTCTCCCTGGGAGAGCAGCCCAAATTTCACGTACAGAAATCTGCTGTGACATAAAGTGCTATAAAATAAAATAAAAAAATAATAATTACCCCTGCCAGAGTCCTGACTGTTTTCATCCCAGTCATGTCTTTCACTGTCTCCCACACACCGAACTAGCAACTCACAAAATGAACGTGTATGTATACATGTACACAATGTCCACAACTCACAGAATGAACGTGTATGTATACATGTACACTATGTCCACATATCTCCCACAAAGAGTCCTTCGGATGAGAGTTTAAACCAAGGTCCGTGTGCAAACGCACGCAGAATATCTTGCGCATACATTAAATCCTGTTCCGCTTTTTGTAAGGGTAGGCCACTGTGTGCCAGTGGGAACAGATAACAAGATCTACAAAACTGTATACACATGGGGATTTGATGTAAAAAAAAGTACACAAGTGTTTAACAAACAGCACTTACCTAATAAAAAATGTGCCAGCCACCTGATTTCCTGATTGTCTTGGTATGGAAAACCTGGGAATAATACAGAAACCATTATCAGTAGATTGACATGTCACTCCCCCCCCCCCCCCCCCCCACACACACACACAGTAAGTCATTCAGATGAGACTATAAACTGAGACCCCATGTTCGAATGTAAGCAGAACATCTTGTACACACGTTAACTCCTGTTCTGCTTTTCAAAAGAGTAGGTCACGTGTGCGTGGACAGATACAAGACTACAAACAGTTAACTTGACTGATGTAAAAAAAAGCACACAGTGTTTATTCCGTTAATCCACGATGTACAAAGAATCTACAAAACAGATAATAACAATTACGGACTGAACTACCCTAATAACACCATGTAACAGCACACGATTTTTGATTGTTATTGGGTAATAAAACCTGGAAAAAACAGCACTTACCTAATAAAAATGTGCCAGCACCTGATTTTCTATTGTTTTGCTATGGAAAACCTGGAATAAAACAGAACCATTATCAGTAATTGACATGTCACTTCCCCCCCCCCCCCCACCCGCCATACACCCCTTCCACCCCCACCGCCCCACCCCCCCCCACACACAAAGTCATTCGGATGAGACTAGAAACTAAGGCCTGTGTGCAAACACACGCAGAAAATCTTGCGCACAAGATAAAACCCCATTCCGCCTTTCGGAAGAGCAGGCCATCGTGTGCAGGTAGAGCAGATGACAAAATTATTTTAAAAAAACCAGCATGCACACAGGTGTCGTGTTTAGACACCATCCCTGAGGGAAAAAAAATAATGGGTAGGCGCTGCACTTGTGGCGACGCGCTCTCCCCGGGAGAGCAAGCCCGAATTTCATGCAGAGAAATCTGCTGTGACAAAGTGGTATAAAATAAATTTTTAAAAAATAAAATAAAATAATTACCTCTGCCAGAGTCCTTGACTGTCATCCTCCTAGTCCTGTCTTTCACTGTCTCCACACACCAACCTTGCAACTCACAGAATGAACGTATGTATACATGTACACAATGTCCACAACTCTACCACAAAGAGTCCTTCTGATGAGACTATAAACTGAGACCGTATGTGAATGTACGCAAAGCATCTTGCGCACACGTTAAGTCCTGTTCCGCTTTTCGTAAGAGTAGGCCATTGTGTGCCGGTTGGAACAGATGACAATCTACAAAACTGTATACACATGGGGATTGGATGTAAAAAAGCACATGAGGGCTTATTCCATTATTCTCGATATAACAATAAAATAAATCAAACAGTACTTACTTAATTTAATAAAAATGTGCCAGCACTTGATTTTCTGATTGTCTTGGTATGGAAAACCTGGGAATAAAACAGAAACACCATTATCAGTAGATTGACATGTCACTCATCCACCCCCCTCCACCCACGCCCCTCCCCCCCTCCAACCACTCCCCTCCCCTCCCCCCCCTCCCCCCCCAACCAACACACAAAGTCATTCAGATGAGACTAGAAACCGAGGCCTGTGTGCAAACGCACTCAGAACATCTTGCGCACAAGTTTAAACCCCGTTTCGTCTTTCGGAAGAGCAGGCCATAATGTGCAGGAAGGAGTAGATGACAAAATTATTAAAAAAACCAGCATGCACACAGGTGTCGTGTTTAGACACCATCCCTGAGGGAAAAAAAATAATGGGTAGGCGCTGCACTTGTGGCGACGCGCTCTCCCTGGATGAGCAGCCCGAATTTCATGCAGAGAAATCTGCTGTGACAAAGTGGTATAAAATAAATTTTTAAAAAAGAAAATAAAATAATTACCTCTGCCAGAGTCCTGACTGTCATCCTCCTAGTCCCGTCTTTCACTGTCTCCACACACCAACCTTGCAACTCACAAAATGAACGTGTATGTAATCATGAACACAATGTCCACAACTCACAGAATGAACGTGTATGTATACATGTACACAATATCCACAACTCTCCCACAAAGAGTCCTTCGGATGAGAGTTTAAACCAAGGTCCGTGTGCCAACTCACGCAGAACATCTTGCGCATACATTTAATCCTGTTCTGCTTTTCGTAAGAGTAGGCCCTTATGTGCTGGTTGGAACAGATGACAAAATCTACAAAACTGTATACACATGGGGATTGGATTTTAAAAAGTACACGAGTGTTTATTCCGTTGTCCTCAATATAAAATAATAAAATAAATATAAAACAAACAAACAACACTTACCTAATAAAAAATATGCCAGCCACCTGATTTCCTCATTGTCTTGGTATGGAAAACCTTGGAATAAAACAAACAATTATCAGTAGATTGACATGTCACTCCCCTCCCCCCCCTCTCCAATACATCCCTCCCCCCCCCCCCCCCCCCCCCCCACACACACACAGTAAGTCATTCGGATGAGACTATAAACTGAGACCTAGTGTGCGAATGTATGCAGAACATCTTGCACACATCTTAACTCCTGTTCCTCTTTTCAAAAGAGTAGGCCACTGTGCAGAACATCTTGCACACACGTTAACTCCTGTTCTGCTTTTCAAAAGAGTAGGCCACTATATGCCCGTGGAAACAGATGACAAGATCTACAAATCAGTATACACATCAGGATTGGATGTAAAAAAAAAAAGCACACGAGTGTTTATTCTGTTATCCTCAATGTTAAAAGAATAAAATAAATCAACCAAACAAACAGCACTTACCTAATAAAAGTGTGCCAGCACATGATTTTCTTATTGTCTTGGTATGGAAAACCTGGGAATAAAACAGAAACCATATCAGTAGACTGACATGTCACTCCCCCCCGCCCCCCTTCCGCCATACACCTACTACCCTCCCCCCCCCCCCCCCCCCCCCAACACACACAAAGTCATTCAGATGAGACTAGAAACCGAGGTTCGTTTGCAAACACACGCAAAACATCTTCGCACAAGTTAAAACCCCATTTCGCCTTTTGGAAGAGCAGGCCATCGTGTGCAGGTAGGAGCAGATGACAAAATTAAAAAACCAGCATGCACACAGGTGTCGTGTTTAGACACCATCCCTGAGGGAAAAAAATAATGGGTAAGCGCTGCACTTGTGGCGACGTGCTCTCCCAGCGGAGAGCAGCCCGAATTTCACACACAGAAATCTGCTGTGACAAAGTGGTATAAAATAAATTTTTAAAAAATAAAATAAAATAAATACCTCTGCCAGAGTGCTGACTGTCATCCTCCTAGTCCTGTCTTTCACTGTCTCCACACACCAACCTTGCAACTCACAAAATGAACGTGTATGTAATCATGAACACAATGTCCACAACTCACAGAATCAACATGTATGTATACATGTACATTATGTCCACAACTCTCCCACAAAGAGTCCTTCGGATGAGAGTTTAAATCGAGGTCCGGCGCCGGTTACACCTTATACTGGTCAGGCAAGCCCCAATCCGAACGACGCCTTTCAGGTGTAGGCTTCATGATCAAGAACACCATTGCCTCAAAGCTGGAGAACTTACCAACAGGTCATTCAGACCGTATCATCTCCATGCGTCTGCCACTGGAGAACAAGCAGCACATCACTCTCTTCAGTGTGTATTCCCCGACTCTTCAAGCAGACCCTGCAGACAAGAACAAATTCTACTGTGACCTGCGCAGCCTGGTAAGAAACACCCCTGCAGACGACAAGGTCATTATCCTTGGGGATTTCAATGCTAGAGTTGGCCGAGATTCAGAAGCCTGGAAGGGAGTTCTGGGGAAACATGGAGTTGGGAATTGCAATGACAACGGGCGTCTCCTGCTAGAGTTCTGCACTGAACTGCAGTTAATCATCACTAACACAATCTTCCAGCAGAAGGACAGTCTAAAAACAACCTGGATGCATCCTCGGTCCAAACATTGGCACCTCATAGACTACGTCTTAGTGCGCCAGAAAGACCAAAGTGATGTCTTGCACACCAGAGTGATGCCCAGTGCAGAATGCCACACAGACCACCGCCTCGTGCGATGCAACCTCAGCCTTCACATCAAGCCAAAGTCAAAACGAGGAGGTCCCCCCAGAAAGAAACTCCAGGTTGGCAGCCTCAAGTCCGCTGAAGTGAAAGCTGTGCTGCAGTCCAACCTCCAGTCAAAGCTGGAAGTCGAGGACTGCCCCTCTGACCCCTGTCCAGAAACGCTCTGGACCCGCCTAAAAACTGCCATCCTGCAGACCTCTGCAGAGGTCTTGGGCTTTTCCACTAAGAAGAACAAGGACTGGTTCGACGAAAATGACCAAGAAATACAAGATCTGCTGGCGAAGAAGAGAAGTGCCCACCAGGCTCACCTTGCACAACCATCTTGTCCAGCAAAGAAAGCTGCCTTTCGTCTTACATGCAGCAACCTCCAGCGCCAGCTTAGAGTTATCCAAAACGAGTGGTGGACTAACCTCGCCCAGAAAACTCAGCTCTGCGCTGACACAGGTGACTACAGAGGCTTCTACGAAGCTTTGAAGGCAGTCTATGGACCCTCTCACCAAGTGTTGAGTCCTTTGCGCAGCACTGACGGCCAGGCACTCCTCACAGACAAGATGTCCATATTGAACCGCTGGGCTGAACACTTTCAAACCCTCTTCAGCGCTGATCGCACTGTTGATGACGCAGTGATCCAACAGATCCCACAGCAACCAGTGAAAGAAGAACTGGACGAAGCCCCAACCCTGGAAGAGGTAACTAAAGCCATAGAACAACTGAAGAGTGGGAAGGCTGCAGGCGTCGACGGTATTCCACCAGAATTATGGAAAAACGGGGGGCAAACACTGCACTGCAAGCTCCATGAATTTTTTGTCTGCTGCTGGGAGCAGGGAAAGTTACCACAAAACCTTCGTGATGCAATCATAATCACCCTTTACAAAAACAAAGGGGAAAAATCCGATTGCTCCAACTACAGGGGGATAACTCTTCTCTCCATCGCTGGCAAAATCCTTGCAAGAGTTCTCCTCAACAGACTAGTACCTGCTGTTGCAGAACACCACCTCCCTGAGAGCCAGTGCGGCTTCAGAGCTAACAGGGGTACCACCGACATGGTCTTTGTGCTCAGACAACTTCAAGAAAAGTGCCGCGAACAGAACAAGGGACTGTACATCACCTTCGTTGATTTAACCAAGGCATTTGACACTGTGAGCAGGAAGGGCCTGTGGCAGATCATGGAGCGTCTTGGCTGTCCCCCAAAGTTTCTCAACATGGTGATCCAGCTACATGAAGACCAGCGTGGCCAGGTCAGAAACAGCAACGACCTCTCAGAGCCTTTCTCAATCACAAACGGGGTGAAGCAGGGCTGCGTTCTTGCGCCAACCCTCTTCACTATCTTCTTCAGCATGATGCTTCAGCGGGCCACAGAAGATCTTGATGACGAAGACGGAGTTTTCATACGCTACCGCACAGATGGCAGCCTATTCAACCTGCGGCGTCTTCAGGCCCACACCAAAACCCTGGAGCAACAAATTCGAGAACTACTTTTTGCTGATGATGCTGCCCTTGTAGCCCACTCAGAAACCGCCCTGCAGCATGTAACATCCTGTTTTGCAGAGGCAGCCCAGCTCTTCGGACTCGAAGTCAGCCTGAAGAAGACAGAGGTTCTCTACCAGCCCGCACCTCAGGTAGCGTACCACCCACCTCACATTACAATTGGTGAGACAGAACTGAAGACAGTCCAGCAGTTTACCTACCTGGGATGCACAATCTCCTCTGACGCAAAGATTGATAAAGATGTAGACAACAGACTGGCAAAGGCAAACAGTGCTTTTGGCAGACTCTACCACCGTGTCTGGAAAAACAAACACCTGAAGAAAGACACCAAGATCAGTGTCTACAGAGCCGTGGTACTGACCACCCTCCTGTATGGCTCTGAGTCATGGGTCACATACAGACACCACCTGCGAATTCTGGAACGCTTCCACCAACGCTGTCTCCGCTCCATCCTCGACATCCACTGGAGCGACTTCACCACGAATGCTGAGGTGCTGGAGCAAGCAGGGATCACCAGCATTGAGGCCATGTTGCTGAAAACGCAGCTACGCTGGGCAGGGCATGTCTTTAGAATGGAGGACCATCGCCTACCGAAGATGGTTCTCTACGGTGAACTTTCCACCGGACACCGCTACAGAGGCGCACCAAAGAAGAGATTTAAAGACTCTCTGAAGAAATCTCTGTCAGCCTGCCTCATAGACCATAACCAGTGGTCAGTCCTTGCTGCTGACCGGCAGGCCTGGCGACACACTGTGCATCAGTCGGTCTCCTCCTTTGAGGACAATCGCAGAGCGGCCCTTGAGGAGAGGCGAATGAGGAGGAAGAACCGCGTCCCCTCTACATCAACCCCAGAATCGACTTTCCCCTGCAGCCGCTGCGGCCGGGTTTGTTTGTCACGCATTGGACTGAACAGCCACCAGCGAGCCTGCACCAGACGTGGACAGTGCCCTTAATCTTCGTTCGCGAAGCCAAGCCATGATGATGATGATGTCCACAACTCTCCCACAAAGAGTCCTTCGGATGAGAGTTTAAATCGAGGTCCGTGTGCGAATGCACGCAAAAAATCTTGTGCACACATTTAATCCTGTTCTGCTTTTCGTAGGAGTAGGCCATTGTGTGCTGGTTGGAACAGATGACAAAATCTACAAAACTGTATACACATGGGGATTGGATGTAAAAAAGCACATGAGGGCTTATTCCGTTATTCTCGATATAACAGAATAAAATAAATCAAACAAACAAACAGTACTTACTTAATAAAAATGTGCCAGCACCTGATTTTCTGATTGTCTTGGTGTGGAAAACCTGGGAATAAAACAGAAACCTTTATCAGTAGACTGACATGTCACTACCCCCCCCTCCCTTACACACTCCCCCCCCTCCCCCCCCCCCCTGCAGACACACACACACAGTAAGTCATTCGGATGAGACTATAAACCGAGGCCCATGTGCAAACGCACACACAACATCTTGCGCACACATTAAAACCCCGTTCCGCCTTTAGGAAGAGCAGGCCATTGTATGCTGGTAGGTGCGTATGACAAAATTTTAAAAAATACTAGCATGCACACAGGTGTCGTGTTCAGACACCATCCCAGAGGGAAAAATAAAATAATGGGTAGGCGCTGCACTTGTTGCGACGCGCTCTCCCCGGGGAGAGAAGCCCAAATTTCATGCACAGAAATCTGCTGTGACATAGTGTTATAAAATAAATAAAATAAAAAATAATTACCTCTGCCACAGTCCTGACTATCTCCGTCCCAGTCCTGTCTTCCACTGTCTCCACACACCAACCATGCAACTCACAGAATGAATGTGTATGTATACATGTACACAATGTCCGCAACTCACAGAAAGAATGTGTATGCACACATGTACACAATATCCACAACTCTCCCACAAGAGTCCTTCAGATGAGACTATAAACCGAGGTCGTATGTGAATGTACACAGAACATCTTGCGCACACGTTAAATCCTGTTCTGCTTTTCAGAAGAGTAGGCCACTGTGTGCCAGTGGGAACAGATGACAATAGTTGCAAAACTGCATGCACATGGGAACTGGATGTAAAAAAAGTACATGCATACTTATTCCATTAGCCTCAATATAAAAGAATAAATTTACATAACATCTGCAGCATATCATCCCCCCACCCCCACCCCAACACAGGTTTGATTCTGGTCGAGATTTTTCTCCTGGAGTTAACATCAGTGCTGATTCCACTCTCCCCAAAAGTCCTTTGGATGAGACTTTAAACCAAGATACACACACACACCACACACACACACATACACACACAACACACACACACATACACACACATGGACACACTTGCTGACACATGGACAATGGAACACTGACACATGGACAATGGAACACTGACACATGGACAATGGAACACTAACACATAGGCAATGGAACACTGACACGTGGACAATGGAACACTGGCACATGGACAATGGATCCAAAAAAAATTTTTTTTGGGGGGGGGGGCTGCCTCGTCTTCTGTGACGTCCTTGTACTGCTGTTCCCACACCGCTCATTCCAATCTCCCCGCTGCAGCCATATCCAGATTCGTTGTCCAAAACAAAAAAACTTGCAAACAGGTTTCAGTCTCACTCACTCACTCACTCAGTCCCATCTCCCAAAGGACGTAGAGGGGACATGAGAGAAGACGCAACGGAGATCTTTTTCCATGCTTCACGATCCTGTGTGGCTAGTAGGAGGCGTTGCAGGGGTTGGGCAGTCCAGTCTTTGATGTTGTCAACCCATGATTTCTCTTGGCGGCCTCTTCTTCTCTTGCCCTCGACTGTTCCTTGCAAGATGGTTTTTGCTAGGCTGTTGTGTCTTGTGGTGTGACCAAACCACATCAGCTTTCTCCTCTTTATGGTGGAGAGCAAAGGCTCTTGGGGGCCCACACGCTTTTTGATTTCTTCTTTCACATAATTATTGGTCTTGTGTTCTTTGTATGATATTTTGAGGAGTCTTCTGTGGCACTTGTTCTCGAATGCTTGGATTCTTCTCTCTAACTCTGCTGTCAGAGTCCATGATTCACAGCCATATAGGAAGATAGATATCACGAGGGATTTGTAGAGGTGGTATTTGGTGCCGAAGTTTCAGTCTCAACTGGTGTGTAAAAAAGCCTTGGAAATCACTCTGACCCTTCTGAATCTCTCCAGGATGATGAGGTTCAGTCTCAGCTGGTGTGTAGACCTTGGACCTCACTCCGACCATTCTGAATCTCTCCAGGATGCTGACCGCACTGACAGCTGTCTGCTTTGAACAAGGGCAGAACTAGGGGTGCACTTCTGACGGCTGCGATTGACGACAATTTGACGACCAGAGTTCGACTCTTGCTCGAGGGGATTTTTCCCCTGGAGTTAACATCAGTGCTGACTCCCCCTTCCCCCCAAAATTGCTGCATTCCAAGTCTAACTAGTTTTCCCGTATCAGTGAAAAAAGTCCTGCCAGACTTACAGGAACAGACGACATTTACAAAACTGCATACACACGGTAACTGGATGTAAAAAAACCCAACAAGAGTGCTTATCCCATTATCCTTGATATAAAAGAATAAAATAAATTATTAAAAAATAAATAAATAAAAATAAAGAGGCTAAGCTAACACAGAAAGGACAGGAGTTGGGCTTTGGTTTTCTGGGGCTACTAAAGACACTGGCCCTAGGTAGAGCACTTTGTAGGCAGTGGCAGCTTATCTATCCCCACTCCCTGGCTATGACCCCCTTTGGCAACCACAGGCACAAATCCAAGACCACTCAGTCAATAGCGCTATATTTAGCGCACCCTTTCCTTTCACTTAGTTCGAGTGTGGTCAGTTCCTGCTAAAAATAGCACCGCCTGGCCCCATCTGGGCTGGGATGGGATGGATTATTAGCAGCTGAGAGGAGCTGAAAGTGGGGGAAACTGACAGCTGTGCAACCACCAGCCACAACAGATGACCGGCTGTTTAAACAGGGTGCAGCATGTTCTGAAGGACCTTCAGGGAGAGGGAAGCGGTACCAGCGCATGTGTACACACACACACACCACACACACACATGCATGCACACACGCACAAACACACACAACACACATGCACGCACACCCCACACAGAGTCACACATACACACACAAACACAACACACACACACACAAACACATGCACGCACACAAACACACACACACGTGCACGCATGCACAAACACACACAGACACAGACACACCCACATACACCTCCCCCTCATTTGCACACATACACTATGTCTCTCTTACAGACATGAGATGGAATGCTACCATTACTTCCTCTGCTAGTATCATATTTTACAGCTATTACTACTGCTACAGCTACTACTGCTACCATTACCACTCCAAACACTGCTCTACACACACACACACACACACACACAACACACACACACAACACACACACAAACACTCGTTCACTCACTGTCACTTTTCCACTTCACTCTAAGGCTCTATCCATATCCATATACATGTCACAAACAACACACAAAGAACAGGGGGGGTAGACAATCTGAAAAAAAAGGAGAGAAACTCAGAAGAACTGGAGAGCCACAGACACATTGCAGACCTGTCCTTAGTACTGTCAGTCACAGACAGTGCTGGAAAAAGGAGTGCTGTGAAAACCTTGCAGAAACACAAACCATGTGAAGACTGCAGTCACTACAGAAAAAAATTTCCCAACAGAAGCACAAAGAAGAAAAACTTTCATAGAAACTGGAGCAGAAACATGCTAAACTCTGAAAGTCTGAAACTTTCAAAGCTGAGAGGATGCCGTATGAAGTCAACAAATGGAGTGACAGTTCTTAAGCAGACAGGAAATGTAGAGAATAGTCAGGACGACACAAACGATCAACACTCCATACAATGGGATGACAGTCAACCTTTCAAAGCAACATGTCTACCACAAAAAGAGAGAACCCAAACCTGTAAAACAAAGTGGGAAAAGGGGAGATAAAACACTGAGTTATCAAATAAACACAATCACCACCGGACCTCTGATGAGGGCTCATGCAGGAGCCGAAACTCAAGTCAGATCAGGCCAAAGGCATGGTTCTTACACAGAAATGCCTACAATGTTGCCACTGAAAGACATTATTTATTTTCATTTCATTTTTTTTTTAATTTGAATCTTTGATAAGTCATTTTCAAAATGATTGAGAAGTTGGTACCTGCACTTGTCTTTCCTCACTACTTTTTCCTAAAAAATAAACACAATTTCTGAAAAGTCACAGAGACTTGGTCTCCTTGAAATGTCACTTTCCCCAGCTGATCTACAAGTCATTTCACCAGCTACCAACCGTCTTCAAGGATTTTTAGCCCGAAACAATCAGGTGCTAACAACCCCCCACCCCCCAAAAATCCACAAGTATGTTGTCGAATGTTTTCACATTTCTGATCAATGTTTATTATCTACAGGTATGTTGTTGAATATTTTTCACATTTCTAAACACTCTCTACCATCTACGAGCATGTTGTGGAATGTTTTCCTGTTTCTGAACACTCTATATCATCTACTCGTTTTGACTCCTGGTCAGCTTTCTGTGAGGTCCTCCATGCTGACATGAACACAGGACATACCAAGCCACAGTGTGCGCCATCTAGCTGAGGTCACCCACCACAACACCTGTCTGATAACTCACATCTATTCCAAACATTCCCATCTTTGACAAAATAACTTTTTCAAACACGTGGGTAAGGCAAAAGAAAAAGAGAGCATAAGGCTAAACAGACTGAATCCCACAGCACACAAATCCAACTTTACTCAGTCAAGAGTGCTAAATTTAGCGCGCCTTTCCTTTTACCACATCCAAGTGTGGTGGGTTCCTGCTATAAATAACACCAGCTAGCCCCCATCTAGACTGGGATAGATTAATTAGCAGCTGAGATGAGCTGAAAGAGGGACAAACTGACAGCTGTGATCCAACAATGACTGAGGAATAACTATATTCTTCATAGTCTTCAGAGAAAAAGCAGCTTTAGACAGGTAGGATAAAAAAATAGAGTAGAAACGTCATGAGTGCTACACAACCCTGTTTCTATTTCTACAGTGCTAGTCATGTACCTCTGTTTAAACCACTGCAGAATCATGCAGCTAAGTCACACTACCAATCCTATTCAGTCACTGCCGGTACAGTTTCATGTCCACTGTGTGTAGTATTACTATGAAACCAGTCAGTCAGGCAGTATGGTTGTGACTTTGGGGGAACAAAGGCCAAATTCAGCAACATCTTTAACGTCACGTGTCAAACAGAGTTTGTCTTTTTCTCTTCACTTTGTGCAGTCAAATGTGCTTAGGTTTCAATTACCTTTTCAAACAGACATTTTCTTGAAGACATATAATTTTGATAACAAGGGGGGCTAGTCCATTATATCTCATTACGATATACAGCTTTTATCAACATGTTTTAGACTGGCCAGCTTTGCTGGAAGAAGGAAAAATGACACCGCTTAAAGGACTGTCCAGTTTGGCTTTGTCAAGGGAATCTTGTGCAATGATGGGGAGGCCAGGCATGGCTGAGACTAATACTCTATTATGGAAAAGAAAATGAAGCAGCTGAAGAAAATCAGGAAGACCACTTTACTTGAAACTTCTCGCTGAAGATGATGATAGTTGTCACTAGGAAAAAATGATTATCACCAGAAAAATATGAGGAGCATGGAGTGAACAGGTAAAGGCATGATTTCCAACTCTGATCAGAAAATGAATCCTGTAATGAGAAGCCAACAAGGAGAAAATCAAAGCCAACAAAGGAGAAAATCAAAGTCCAACAAGGAGAAAATCAAAGCCAACAAGGAGAAAATCAAAGCCAACAAGGAGAAAATCAAAGCCAACAAGGAGAAAAAATCAAAGCCAACAAGGAGAAAATCAAAGCCAACAAGGAGAAAATCAAAGCCAACAAGGAGAAAATCAAAGCCAACAAGGAGAAAATCAAAGCCAACAAGGAGAAATCAAGCCAACAAGGAGAAAATCAAAGCCAACAAGGAGAAAATCCAACTTGCAGGTGACTGACTCTGTCCTGAGGAACATGCTAATTCTGCACACATCTTCTACAGCAGGCTGAACTTGAACATGTATAGAGGACATGCAGCTAACAAGAAAGACCGTGTTTTCTACCTGGCAGTATATGCCAGTTGAGACCCACATAGGCATATATATATATATATATATATATATATTGTGTGTGTGTGTGTGTGTGTGTTGCGTGTGCGTGCGTGTGTCTTTACATGTATGCACACGAGAGTGCAAGTCTTCATTGCAGTATGCACAACTGTTCTTGGTGAGAAATGAAAGTCTCATCCAATGTTTTCCTGCAATTACACAACTTTACCTGAAAAAAAAGCATCCCTATGTTCAAAGCAAATTGCTGACCAAAACACAACCCGGTGATAAACCCCCACCTCCATAGACCCTCCAGCACCACAGGATCACCCCTCAGAACTATCAAACAACAACCACAAACCAACCCTCAAGGCATCGCAAGTCCATCCCCCTACCCCCTTAAGTGGATGTGTGTGTGTGTGTGTATTCGGGTAGTAGTGTGTGTATGCTTGTGCTTGTGCATGTTTGTGTGTACTTTTGTGTACACAAACATGACCCCAAACATTTTCCCTGGAGCCTCTGGCCAGGCGCCATTTTCTTAAGAACACGACAGGAGCTTTCTCGAGCCTGAGCTTGCGGTACTTGCTCTCTTTTAGTGCTCTTGCTTGACGTTTCTGACCATTACATATGGGAAGAGGACGAGCTTTTCAGCTCGGACTTTTCAGCCACCCACATCACTACTGTGGGTCTTGCCCTCATCATGGGGTGAGTAGGTGGTGGTGTGAGGGTGGGGGTGAGGTAGGTAGGTATGAGTGCATGCATGCCTGCGTGCATGTGTGCGCGTAATGATGCATGGGTGAGTGCAAATGTGTGGGGTGTGACTGCGTACTAAAAAGGACTTTCATGCCTTGAGTGAAGGTTTTGTGAATCCCCATTTAATAACCCCAAAAGAAATGAATCCTGAGTTGTTTTTAGGTGCAAGGGAGTGTGGCTTACCACAGGGGTTCACTGCTGACAAATCTGTCTCTTCAACACTGGTTCTGAAAATGAATTTTGAAGTCTAGCAAAGGAAAAAAATGTATTCGTAGGGTTGTTCTTTTCTCCTCTCCTCTCTCTTTCTGAGGGTAGGTTTTTTTTTATAAAACCATTCTGCCTCATCTTCTACCACCAATAAATAAAATTTAGTCATCTATCTCTCTCTTAATCTCTTCTGCATCCATAATTCCCAACATGTGTGCTTATATATGCATATATATGCGTATGTGTATATGTGTGTGTCTTTACATGGTAAGGGTCTTTGGGGGTGGGGGAGAGGTTTGTAAACTGGTAAGTTTACACAGACATGACTACTGAAATCCATGTGTTGACATTCTCTTCAGACTGATTGTGGATGAAACAAGATGATGATACAGAAGAGAGCTCATCAGATCAGAAACCAAATGAAAGAAATATCCAATGATATGCATCCACTGAAACTTCCTCACAAATGTCACAGTAAACAAACACTAAACCTTGTCAAGCATCTGCTGACTTTCAGAAAACTGGGAAAGTGTAATGACTTAGAGAACACTGGGAACTACATATGACTTAATTACATACGATTTGGGAAATGTGTCAGGAAAACTGGGAGATGTGTAATAATGACCTGGAAAAAGCCAGTCACAAATCTTTTAAGGAAATACTCAGCAAAGCTTGGCAGAAAGGACTAGTCCCTGCACTGTGAAGTGACAGAAGGCATCAGAGAAAATGAACACAACAGTTTACACTGAGTAAGCATGCAGTCTGATCCCTGTCTGGCTTCCCGGTTACACAAGATTTACTGGGGGGGGGGGGGGGGGGTATGTTTCTACATTTACAATACTACATGTTATAAGCATATTTAAATTCAGAATGCTGCATAGTGATATAATATAGTTTACATTTTAAAATACTACAGTCATCATTATACATTCAAGTTTGAAGTATTGCATAATCACAATAACAATGTATCTAAGTCTAAAATACTACACTGCCATACAATTAAATTAAAAGTGCTACAGTTGTATATCTCTGATAACGAGATCCAATCATGTATCTAGAGTCAAGTGGCATAGCCATGTATTAAGGTTCAAGTGCTACAGTCAAGTATATATAGGTTCAAGTGGCATAGTCATGTATTAAGCTTCAAGTGCTACAGTCAAGTATATATAGGTTCAAGTGGCATAGTCATGTATTAAGGTTCAAGTGCTACAGTCATGTTATCTAGGTTCAAAGTGACGAAGAACTGGTGGAATGAAATCAAAGGATATCCCAAGGAAACTGAGCCTAACCGCAACACCCCACGAGCAGATTCTAGCCTCCTCAGAAAAACTGTGGCTGATGATGAACTAGAAGAACTGTGACAAAAGAAATTGAGCTGCCATGAACTAAAACAACACGTGTAGTAATATGGTACCAGATCTTAGTAGTACTAAAGTAGAGGTAGGGTGTGTGAGTGTGTGTGTGTGTGTTGGTGTGTGTATGTGTGTGTGCATGCATGCGTGCGTGCGTGCGTGCATGGTGTATGTCCCATAGACCAGCCTGTATCTCAGAAAAAGCAACATCAAAACCACTATTTCTTAAATGAAGAAGAAAAAGAAATCACGCTACAAGCCAATGACCCATGCTCCTAACCTGAACACAAGTTAACAGCTCTCTGCCTATGTCCATCTGGAGGTCAATTTAAATACTCTGTCATCCCTGATATCTTTAGACTGGCATCACTGACCAAAGCTTACTAAGACACAGCCTTGCATTTAAACAGATGTCACTTTACAGAGTATCTTTATCAAAAAAAAACAAAAAAAATCTAAACATTCAACAACATACCTGTCAAAATGTCTTGCTCTGTGTGTTGTGTGCGTGTGTGCATGCGTGCCATATGTTTCTCTGTGTCTGTCTCTGTGTCTGTGTGGGGTTTTTCTTTTAAATTTTCATTAATTTATTTATTTATTTATTTTCAGTCCCTGATTCTTGCTAGCTAAAAACTCCACGACAGAGCTAACAGCTGGTGCCAATGTCCCGCAGACTGCTGGAGATAATTTCTGGTTCATACTGAGCAGTTCATGTTACTGAGCAGTGCCCAGTCTGACCACACCCTGAAAAGTCATGAATACTTTAGAAAAAAAATATAATATATATATCAGCAAGAAATATACTGAAGTATTCAAAACCAGCACTATCTTCAAGGTAACTGAACATTTCAATCTATTCAAAAGGATTTTGCAGAACATGTATCTTGACGGTTCCAAAGCATTTTAAATCAAAAAGCTAAGAAACAGAAATGTTTAATGTATACAACAATCCAAATCAACTTGATTCCTAAAGAGAAAAGACTGCCAGATTTTACCACTGATCCAGGGGTAGGCCTCACAGATAAAAAAAAAACAACACAACAAAAATCCCCAGAGCACAAACTGATGTCAGACGTTGAGCTGTTCTCAAACTAAAGAGGATTATGTAGGATGATAAAGAATTGAACAGAGGAGAGGAGTGACTCAGTGCACAACACACCAGCAGTTTTGCAACCCAGACTGTACTGACTTTCACACTGACTACCTTAAAACACCAGACTGTACTGACTTTGGATATGAACACACTGACCTATCAACCCAGACTGTACTGACTTTGGATATTAACACACTGACCTCTACAACCCAGACTGTACTGACCTTGGATATTAACACACTGACCTGTCAACCAGACTGTACTGAGGACAGAAGGAATCCTGACTATCAGTAAATCTATCAGGATGTCATCAGCTACACACAGACTGTGAACAGTTATACTGAGGACAAAAGGAATCCTGACTATCAGTAAATCTATCATGATGTCATCAGCTATACACAGACTGTGAACAGTTATACTGAGAACAGAAGGAATCCTTGACAACAGGGGAAAGCCAAAGGGTGGGAGGTGGGGAAGGTTGTACAACAAAAACAGTACAAAGAAACAAAATGTACACAGCTGATTTCTAACAGGTATATAGCTCTGGGCTCTCTATCTCTCTCTCTTTGCCTACTCTCACACATATACACTGCACATGTAGTAATCTACTCACACACGCACGCACACACATACACACACACATACACATAACACACACACACTCACACACAATCTACACACATACACACACATGCCCCCCACACACACACATGCCACACACATACACACAAACACACATGCACAAAACAACACACACATGCACACACACACACAACACACACACACACAACACACACATACACACATCTACACACACACATGCACACACAACACACACAACACACACACACAACACACACACACACAACACAACACACAACTACACATACACTACACACACACACACAACACACACACACAACACACACATGCACACACACACCAGCACCAACTCTACTCCCCCAAAATCCCTCGAGGGAGACTATAAACCGAGACCATGTGTGCGAACGCATGCATAACATCTTGCGCACATCTTAAAGCCTGTTCCATTTTCAGAAGAGTAGGCCAATGTGTGCCAGTAGGAACAGAATGACAAAATTTACAAAACTGCATACAGATAGGGACCAGCTGTAAAAAAAAAAAAAAAAAAAAAGCACACGAGTGCTTATTCCATTATCCTTGAAATAAAAGATTAAAAATAAAAAATAAAATAAATAAAACATACTAACAACAGACACACAGAGCACTGAAAAATGCGGTTAATCCACGGGCTTACCTACCACTACCTGAACTGAAGTCACAATGTTAACACAGAATATCATCAACTGAAAGGGGGGACTGAGAAAAGGAAATCCCAAACCAATCTATTCTAGCATGAACAGTCTTTCCGATGGGGCTATAAACTGAGGCCGTATGCAAATGACGCAGAACATCTTACGCACACGTTAAATCCTGTTCCACTTTTCGTAAAAGTAGGCCATTGTGTGCCGGTGGGAACAACAGATGACATTTACAAACTGCATACATACGGGGACTGGATTAAAAAAGCATATGATTGCTTATTCCAGTATCCTCTATATAAAAGAATAAATTAAATGAACAAGGGGGCTTTCAGAACTATCTTACAGCCAACTTCACCTATCAACCCACTGCACACTCTCCCCCTTAGTTCTCTTTTGCTGTGAGTGACGCTTCTCTGAAGTTCAAACTTTCTGCTGGCTCTTTGGGTAGAAATAGCAAAACTTGTCCCGATGCCATGTCTGGTGCTGGATTTCTGCCTATGACAGCTGCTTCTTCACTAAGTCTCTGAAGCCTTTCCTGGGAATGCAGCAGTGATGTGTGCCCTGTTTCAGCTGGCCAAAGAAGACAGCTTCAGTTTTTCCTGTGTCCTCCATCCTTGCTCCATCTTCAGCCCAACCAAGCTGCTGCTGCAGCACTATGGACTGCAGACCAGGCAGGTTGCTGTTGCTGCAGCACTATGGACTGCAGACCAGGCAGGTTGCTGCTTGCTGCAGCACTATGGACTGCAGACCAGGCAGGTTGCTGTGCTGCAGCACTATGGACTCCAGACCAGGCAGGTTGCTGCTGCAGCACTATGGACTCAGACCAGGCAGGTTGCTGCGCACTATGGACCAGACCAGGCAGGTTGCTGCTGCAGCACTATGGACTCCAGACCAGGCAGGTTGCTGCTGCACTATGGACGCAGACCAGGCAGGTTGCTGCTGCTGCAGCACTATGGACTGCAGACCAGGCAGGTTGGCTCTGTGAAGAATGACTTCATTGCGGAGTTGATCTTGCCACTCGACGCAAGATTGGAAGGAAGAAGGAGCGTTGATGCAAGAAGGCAAGGTGGTGGGCAGCTATGGATGGAAGGAGGTATAGGAAGAAGCTTTGATGGAAGGAACGTTGATGGAGCAGTGAGGAAGGAAGGAAGGAGCGTTGATGGAAGGAAGGAAAGCGCGTTGATGGAAGGAAGGAAGGAAGCGTTGATGGAAGGAAGCAGGGATGAGGAAGGACAGCGTTGATGGAAGGAAGGCAGTGATGGAAGGAAGGCAGCGTTGATGGAAGGAAGGAAGGCAGCGTTTGATGGAAGGAAGGAGCGTTGATGGAAGACAGCGTTGATGGAAGGAAGGAAGCAGTTGATGGAAGGAAGGAAGGCAGCGTTGATGGAAGGAAGGAAGGCAGGTTGATGGAAGCGCTCCAACAGCTTGATCAGCTGACGACAGTACAGGACCCAGGTTTCTGAACCATACAACAGGCAGGGCCGCCACAGCTCTGTGTACTTGGGATTTTGTTGACAGGTTGGGGGTTGGTTCTGCCATACATTCTTGGACATATATAGACAGCAACAACAATAACAAACACACACACGCACACAACACACAAACAACACACACACACACACACAACACATACACATACATACAACACATACACACACATACCAGACCACAACACACACAAGACACACACACACACATACACATACCCTCGCCTTTCTCGCAATTTGACGACCCAGATTTCGATTCCCGGTCGAGGAGATTTTTGTCTTGGAGTTAACCATCAGTGCCACTCCACTCTCCCCCAAAGTCCTTCGGATGAGACTATCCCCTGTGTGTGAACGCCGCAGAACAGTGCACACTTAATTGCGCTAAACTTTCACGATGCTTTCAAACTCTCACACTGATTAAAAAGCACAAGTGATCATTATCGAATAAGATAAACAAACACCACACACACACACCCACACACACACAACACGCACTCACAACCATGCACACACACCCAGGAGAGACAGGCAGAAGTTTCAACTGACCCCAAACCACACATACCTTGCCACATGCTGTACTGGCCTGGTGGCACAGCAGTGACTTACAGTTACAGTGCAGCCAGTATCACTGTCATTGACTGTGATTGAGCTGCTCACTCTGCCGCTGTCTGTCTGTCTGTCTCTCCTCCATCCTGCAAACACACCAACCTGAGTCACTGACATCTTCAGGGTGAAAAGGATAGTCTTTCTTTTATATTTTTTAATTTTATTTATTATTTTATTTTATACCACTTTATGTCACAGCAGATTTCTCTGCATGAAATTCGAGCTGCTCCCAGGGAGAGTGCGTCGCCACAAGTGCAGCGCCTACCCATTATTTTATTTTTTCCTCAGGGATGGTGCCTAAACACCTGTGTGCATGCTGGGTTTTTTGTTGTTTTTTTGGGTCATCCGCTCCTACCGGCACACGATCGCCTGCTCTTGCGAAAGGCGGAACAGGGTTTAACGTGTGCGCAAGACGCTCTGCGTGCGTTCACACACGGGGCCTCAGTTTATAGTCTCATCTGAAGTCGATGTCTTGATCAGGTGATGACAATGCGTTTCTTTGTCTGTGAGCAGAAGACTGTATTTGAAACTGAGTGTGTGACAAAAGGCAGTTGTTCAATACTTTATGTTTGTCAGTAATAACAGTTTTTCTTGAGATAAATTCTTTATAAAAAGAATAGATAAACACACTAACCTGCGTCACTGACATCTCCAGGGTGAATAGGACAATCTGATGTCTTGATCAGGTGATGACAATGCGTTTCTTTGTCTGTGAACAGAAGACTGTATTTGAGACTGAGTGTGTGACAAAAGGCAGTTGTTCAATACTTAATGTTTGTAAGTTTTTCCTGAGAGAGCAAGACAGAGAGAAAGAGAGACAGAGAGAGAGAGAGACAGAGAGACAGAGAGAGAGAGAGAACATCTTGCCCACACGTTAAATCCTGTTCCGCTTTTCGTAATAGTAGGCCATTGTGTGCCGGTGGGAACAGATGACAATGTTTACACAACTGCATACACACGGGGACTGGATGAAAAAAACACATGAGTGCTATCATATAAAACAAATAATAAAAAATAAAATACACACACACACACACACACACACACACACACACACACACACACACACACACACACAACAACAACATGGTGATGATAAACAAAACAAGCAACAAAACCATTGAAACCACTTACACACTAGCGCCACCCTTCACCTAACACACACTAGCCATACAACTTGAAGAGCTCAATGCAACAAAACAAGCGCTACACATAATGAAGATGCCTAAGCAATTTAGTATGACATTTATTAATGTCTTGGTAATAAAAAGGAGGAAGGAAAGAAAACTGCATGTCAAGACCAAGTATTTTTTCATCACAACTATTAAGGGAAAAATAGTTTCTTGTATAGCAATAATAAGACAAACATTAACACAGGAACTAAGATATCAAAAAGATTCTAAAGAAAAGGAAATTATGCGCGCACACACACACACACACACACAGCACACACACATGACACACACACATGACACACACACACATGCACACACACACACATGCATACACATATGTGTTTAAATACTGACACTGTGACAGTTTATATGATTTTGAACGTCGGTTGTGAATAGGTCTTGAAAGTATACACAGACGGATCTGTCTTAGAATGCATTTGTTATAACTGACTTAAAAGATCTGTTTGTATTGGAAATTTTTTTTTTCAATATTCACATCTGAATTGTTCGCAATTTTTATGGCACTAAAATTATCTTTCAAATATTTCTCTTGCTATTTACAATGTCGTTTTCTGTGTTGATTCAAAATCAGTTTTACTTGCTCTGAAACATTGGGACTCTAAAATGAGAAATTATGTTATTTTTTAAATCAAGTTTCTTGTGCATTCTCTTGTTTTTAAAGGTAATGGGATAAATTTTCGCTGGGTGCCATCACATTGCGGTGTTTACTGGAGGAGTTGGCAGATTCTCTGGCAAAATGGCGGTGCTTCAGAATGTACAAGTAACATAGTGATTAAAAGTATAGGTCTACATTTATCTCCATTTGAAATTATTTATTTCAATTCTTGCAAACTCTATGTATTCAAAGTTTTTTAGACCTTCACTTAAATCTTTTGTGTTGCCCACGAAATATAGAAATCATAATTGATAAACTACGTCTAAATGCTTGGAAAACTAACTATTCAAAAAATGTTTTCTGCATCTGTTAGAACTGCTATTATATCAGCCCATCATATATTGTTTGATTGCCCTGTGCTCATTGCCTCGAATAAAAGCAAAGGGTAGATCTAAGAAAAAAATATGGAAATATCCAAAGTGTTCAGTATGATTCTGAGTCGCATGTCCTAGTATCAGTTGCAGAAAGTATTTGCCAGTCACCAGTAGGAGCAGTTACTGTAAATGAAATTTTATAAACTTATCATCATCCCTACATTCTTCATCCTTTCACCTTTCCCCTCATCCCCTTTTCAGTACATTCCTAATGAAGAGAGAGAGAGAGAGAGAGAGAGAGAGAGGAGAGAGAGAGAGAGAGAGAGAGAGAGAGAGAGAGAGAGAGAGAGAGAGAGAGAAGAGAAGGGAGAGAGAGACGAGACAGAAGAAGAGAGAGAGTTCAGTAAGTCATTAGTTGTTTTTTTGGGGGGGAGGTTGCATGAGTTCCTTTTAACAAATTTAGAAGAAAACTTTTTTGACATTTTATTTTAGAATAAGAATAAAGTAACTTCAAATAGGATAAACTTGTCAGAGCTAAATTCCAGGATTTTTTTTTATTTAAAGGGAGACACTCGGCCCCAGTGCCCTTGAAGGGAAAAAAAGTGATTGTCTCCCTTCCTCCAGCCACCTTACAGAGATCAGTACACTCGAGGAGATAATATTAATTTTAGCTGCATTTTTATTTTTGTCTTCTGATCTCTATGCAACTGCACCCCATCAAAATTCGATACCTTCCTATATGGGAGCTGGCACCTAATAAACAGGCCTAATTTTTTTCTAAATAAAAATAATCACCTGTCCCAACCTACCTTAATTTTAACCAGGGAAGGATGCAGAAAGCATATCACTTATTTTTAATGGAGTAACAGAGGGAAAATCCTTCTAAAAGCCACATTAAAACTCCGACCTTACTCTGTTAATGTCACAGTTGTTTTTCGTTCATGAATTCTTTCCGTTTCATCAACAAACTCACATGTTGTTCGCCATCTTGTTTTTCTTTTTGCAGTAGGCCTGGGCTAAATGAAAAATAATGATTGGTCATAACCGGCCAATCGGAAGCATTGACAGAAAACTTGGTGGTTGTTAGGGGCCTAGGCTAATTTTAGTAATTATTCTGAGTAACATGCACAGCAACAGGCAATAGGCTAGAGCAGAGGTTTAAATGTACCGATCTCGCAATGGTACTGCCTATAGCCTAATCCACACGAAATGATATTTCTGCAAAGTGGAGATTCCAAACATCAACTGACAATTACACAGAATAAAATATGTGAAGATTCAAATAAACACCTTTAATTAACCACCAGTCAAGTCAAAAACACTAATTATCCTATCAAGGGCAATTACAATACTGACAGACATATTGATACGAATCATAATCCAAAAGACAAGATAGCTACATTTGATATTGGTATAAACATTCCAAGAAAGCTGTATATAATTGTCATTAGTGGGGGGGGGGGGGTTGCATGAGTCCCTTTTAACAAATTTTAGTGAAAGCTTTTTTCGACATTTTATTTTAGAATAAGAATAAAGTAACTTCAAATAGGATAAACTTGTCAGAGCTAAATTCCAGGATTTAAAAAAAATTATTTAAGGGGAGACACTGGGCCCAATCAAAATGGATACCTTCCTATATGGGAGCTGGCACCTAACAAACAGGCCTAATCATTTAAAAAAAATAATATCACAACTGTCCTAACCTACCTTAATTTTAACCAGTCAAGGATGCAGAAAGCAAATCACTTATTTTTTTAATGGAGTGGCCCTACTCTGTTAATGTCACAGTTGTTCTTTAGCTCATAATTCTTTTCCATCTTAATCAACAAACTCACATGTTGTTCGCCATCTTGTTTAAAATTCTTTGTGCAAGGTTAGGCCTGGGCTAGGCTAAATGAAAAAAAATGGTTGGTCAGAGCTGACCTATGGGAAGCATTGACAGAAAACGTACTTGGTGTTTGTTAAAGGCTTAATTATTCTGATAACATGCACAGCAGCCCCGACAGGCAATAAATAGCCTAGAGTAGGCCTGGCATAGCAGACGTTCAAATGTGCGAGAATCTCGCAATGGTACAGCCTTAATCCTATAATCCACACCAAATGATATTTCTGCATTCGAAACATCAACTGACAATTAGGCTACACAGAATAAAATATCTGAAGATTCAAATAAACACCTTTATTAACCACCAGTCAAGTCAAAAAACACTAATTATTCTATCAACGGCAATTACAATACGACAGGCATATTAATAGGAATCATAATCGGGAAAGACAAGGTAGCTACATTTGATATTGGTCTAAACATTCCAAGATAGCCCAACTTCAAATAAAACCATCACACACACACAGGCGCCGCATGCGTGCCTGTGTGTGCATTGCATGTGTGTGTGTATGTGTGATTATGTGTGCTCCCCATGCACCACACACACACCACACACACACACACACAACGTGTGTAGGTGTGGTGTATATGGCTCTGTAAGTGTGTAAGGGCTTGGGTGCAGGTTTGTATCTGCATAGCCTGTAAAATAATGTGGTTTCTTTGGAGTCAAATCTGATTGATGTTGTTATTATTGATTAGAACTGGAAGCTCGAGAAAATGATGTTAATTATGATAAAGATAATGATAATAATAAT
Organism: Stramonita haemastoma; assembly: GCA_030674155.1. Classification (NCBI taxonomy): domain Eukaryota; kingdom Metazoa; phylum Mollusca; class Gastropoda; order Neogastropoda; family Muricidae; genus Stramonita; species Stramonita haemastoma. The sequence goes on from JASPKP010000074.1 coordinate 78,882, forward strand.
AATAATAATAATAATAATAATAATAATAATAATAATAATAATAATAATAATAATAATAATATAATAATAATAATATATAGTAAGTAGTAGTAGTAGTAGTAGTAGTAGAGTAGTAGTAGTAGTGTGTGAGTGTAGTAGTAGTAGTAGTAGTAGTAGTAGTAGTAGTAGTAGTAGTAGTAGTAGTAGTAGTAGTAGTAGTAGTAGTAGTAGTATATAGGACATCATTCGAAGATAGGAGTTGCCTCTAGTCTTAGAGGCAAAGCTGGGTAAGTAATATGGAGGGCAAACTGTTACCATGCAGTGAGTAGCAGACCCCCCCCCCCCTCTCCACCCACTGGAATGATCCATTGGAAAGGCAATGACCGATAGGAATGGTTCCAGTACCATTGCAGGAGCCACCAGATCGTTGCCATAGTACAGCCCCGAGCGCCCTGGGACTCCAACTCCCCGATTTTTCCTCAGGATGGTGTCTAAACACGACACCTGTGTGCATGCTGGGTTTGTTGTTTTTTTAAAAATAATTTTGTCATCTGCTCCTATCGGCACACGATGGCCTGGTCTTTCGAAAGGCACAACGGGTTTTAACATGTGCCGCAAGATGTTCTGCGTGCGTTGCACATGGGCCTCGGGTGGTTTATAGTCTCATCGAATGACTTTGACATTCAGTTCGATTTTTTTCGTCAGACACCAGTGTAATTAGTAGTAATATATAATATATATATATCATCATATCATAATCATCATATATATCATCAATCATACATCATTAGTATAATAATAATCATGATAATAATACTAATAATACTAATGATAATACATACTACTTAATAATAATAGAAATGTCAGTATCACTGAATCTTATGAAGCAAACAACTCAAAGGGCTTGTAGTATTAAAATCCTTCACAACAACAACAATAACAACCAGTAATGTAAGGGGAGGGGGAGCAGAGTGTTTGTTATCAATATCAGTGCTGCCTGTCCTGCACCAATCTTCTGCTGTTATCTCCTGTGGTGTAAAATTCTGCCCTGCAATTTCCCAAAAGCGCTTTGGACTTTAAGAGGCGCCTACAAGTTCTTCGACTCTTAAGGTAAAGGTCTCTCCTTAACCTAGAAGCGGTCATAGGGGAGCAAGGCGTCAGAGACCTCAGCTTCTCTAGGGACCAGCATATTGAGGGCGGTACCCATCTCCTCTCCCTCGCTGCTTAACCTTCCCTGACCCTAAAGAGGGCAGGTACCCATTTACAGCTGGGTGAACTGGGGGAACTGTACTGAAGCCAAGGCTCGCAAACGGTCACCCATCCAACTGGTAGCTACCTAACACCCTCGAGCTGCTTACTTGACTTGGGAAAGCAGTGCTCTGACCACTTAGCTATCCGGCCCTACTCTGTCTATAGTCTTGCTGCTTCTTTTTTTATTCTATTTTATACCACTTTATGTCACAGCAGATTTCTCCCGTGAAATTTGCCCAACCCATCATATTATATTAACATTTATTCAGCGGTAATGGTAACATTTATAATATATATATATATATATATAATATATATATATATATATGAGATATTGTATATATATCTGTATATATATATCTTATATCTTCTATATATATTTGAGAGAGAGAGAGAGAGAGAGAGAGAGAGAGAGAGAGAGAGAGAGAGAGAGAGAGAGAGAGAGAGAGAGAGAGAGAGAGAGAGAGAGAGAGAGAGAGAGAGAGAGAGAGAGAGAGAGAGAGAGAGAGATTGATTTGATTTGATTTGATTTGATTTGATTTATTCTTTTATACCAAGGATTGATTGATTTATTTATTCTTTAATATCAAGGATAATGGAATAAGCACTCTTGTGCTTTTTTACACCCAGTCCCCGTGTGTATGCAGTTTTGTAAATGTCATCTGTTCCCACCGGCACACGATGGCCTACTCTTACGGAAAAGCGGAATAGGATTTAACGTGTGTGCTAGATGTTCTGCTTGCGTTCGCACACGGGGCCTCTGTTTAAAGTCTCATGGGAAGGACTTTTGGGGAGAGTGGAGTCAGCACTGATGTTAACTCTGGGAGAAAAATCTCCTCAACCCGGAATGGAACCCGGGTGGTCAAATTGCCAGCCCAATGTTCTGACCACTAGGCTATCCATCCCCCAGGATAATGGAATAAGCACTCTTGTGCTTTTTTACGTCCAGTCCCCGTGTGTATGCAGTTTTGTAAATATCATCTGTTCCAACCGGCACACGGTGGCCTACTCTTACGAAAAGCGGAACAGGATTTAACGTGTGCAAGATGTTCTGCATGAGTTCGCACAGGGGCCTCGGTTTAGAGTCTCATCTGACGGACAGAGAGAGAGAGAGAGAGAGAGAGAGAGAGAGAGAGAGAGAGAGAGAGAGAGAGAGAGAGAGAGAGAGAGAGAGAGAGAGAGAGAGAGAGAGAGAGAGAGAGGTGATGGTTTGAATGCGGGTGTGTCTATATCACCAAGTAGTGAAGGACTTTAACAAAACAAAACAAAAAACAAAACAAAGTGGTTTGTGAAGACAGAGTCAGCACAATCAACATTCACATTCAGTCCATCAACAACATAAGGTAAAGGTAAAGGTGTCCCATAACCTGTGTGGTCATTGGGGAGTGAGGCGTCAGAGACCTCAGCTTCTCTAGGTGGCCAGCATATTGAGGGCAGCGCCCATTTCCTCCCCTGGCTGCTTAACCTTCCCTGACCCTAAAGAGGGCTGGTACCCATTGACAGCTGGGTGAACTGAACTTGTAGCCAAGGTGTGCAAACGGTCACCCATCCAACTGGTAACCACGCTCGATGCTGTTTAACCTTGGCGGGAGGAAAGCAAGCTCTCTGACCACTGAGCTATCCCGTGGAATAACATACATGATACAAGGAAGAAACGGCAGTTTGGGGCTGCGACCAGGAAGAAAGGAAGGTGGCAGGATGGTTAAGATATTTGCCTGCCAACAAGTAAACCGTGAGGTTCTGGGTTCGATTCCCAGCTTCATCCTTTCTTCCCAGTTTGATGAAAAAAAAATCAAACTGAATATCAAAGTCATTTGGATGAGACTATAAACCGAGGCCCCGTTTGAGAATGCACGCAGAACATCCTGGCACACATTAAAACCCTGTTCCACCTTTTGAAGAGCAGGCCATTGTGTGCCGGTAGGAGCAATGACTATATTAAAAAAAAATACCAGCATGCACACAGGTGTCGTGCTTAGACACCATCCCTGAGGAAAAATCAGGGAGTTTGAGTCCCCAGGGCGGCTGGGGGCTGTATATATAACAACAACAAAATAATAATAATAAATAATGGGTAAGCGCTGCACTTGCGGCGACCCGCTCTCCCCGGGAGAGCAGCCCGAATTTCACGCAGAGAATTCTGCTGTGACATAAAGTAGTATAAAATAAAAAATATAAAAAATAACAAAAACCATGCTAGCTGGGGAAAGAAGTCGGCAAGCAACCAGAAGAGACAGGCCCCTTAGTTCAGTAGTCTATCTGTGGGCACACTCAAGCCGAACCAGCAGGGCCTATAGGCCTACTATTTATTTATTCTTTTTTTTATACCACTTTATGTCACAGCAGATTTCTCTGCATGCAATTCGGGCTGCTCTCCCCGGTGAGAGCGTGGCGCCACAAGTGCAGCGCCTAACTATTATTTTTTTCCTCCTCAGGGATGGTGTCTGAACACAACACCTGTGTGCATGCTGTTTTTTTTTTTTTTTTAATTTGATAAATAATTTTGTCATCCACTCCTACCGGCACACAATGGCCTGCTCTTCCGAAAGGCGGAACGGGATTTTAACGTGTGCGCAAGATGTTCTGCGTGCGTTCGCACACGGGACCTCGGTTTATAATCTCATCCGAATAACTTTGACATTCAGTTCAATTTTTTCGTCAAACTGGGAAGAAAGGGCGAGCTGGGTACGAACCCACAAACTCAGGGTTTACATATTGGCAGGCGAACGTCTTAACCATCCTGCCACCGTCCTTCCTTTGTAGGAGTCCAACTCAGGGGTTCCTCCCCTGGTCATTCCCTAAGATAGATCTGCAATTCCATTGAAAAATTAGTACTTTGTCTTTGATGGTATTCATGGAAAGTAGTTTTCAATAAAAATCTATGATTATGGAGATATAGAGAGTCACCAAACAATATTTGGGTAGAAGTAAGAGTCCCACGGATATTGTTGGAGTGGCCATGGTTGGTATGATCTGGAACAACCTGCTGGATCTCCATACCAGTTTTTTTCTGAACACTCTATCTGATCCTCCGTTCCTGTGAATAGACTCCCTGCCAGGTCTCCTCCGAGGTCTCTCCCAGAAGAGGTGGTGAACATGCCTTCCCAGGTTTCCTGCAAGAATGCTGGTACCTCTGAAGTGTAAATTCTCTTTCTTTAAAGGTGTCCTATACAGCCGCCGCGGTAGTCTAGTGGTTAGGGCGTTGGACTCGTAATCTAAAGGTTGCAGGTTCAATCCCAACTTTCGGCTATGGTGTTGTGCCTTTGGAAAAAGCACTTTACAGCTATTTTCCCACCCCACCCAGGTGCAAAAGGGTACCAACCTTGTGTTGGGGGTTAACCCTGCGATAGACTGGCGTCCTATCCAGGGGGGAGTCTATGACTTTCAGTCGCTTAACCGGGATAAGCACCGGCCTCAGAGCCTTAGGCTTGGGACAGACTTTAACTTTTTAAAGGTGTCCTATAATGTATGTGGTCGTAGGGGAGCAAGGTGTCAGAGACCTCAGCTTCTCTAGGGGCCAGCATACTACGGGCAGCACCCATCTCCTCTCCCTGGCTGCTTTACCTTCCCTGACCCTAAAGAGGCAGGTACCCATTTGCAGCTGGGTAAACTGGGGGACTGTACTGAAGCCAAGGCACATAGTCACCCACCCAATTGGTAACCACTCTCAATGCTGCTTCACTTTGGCTGGGGGAAAGCGAGCTGCTCTAACCACTGAGCTAAATTGCCTGTTTACATATACCAAACTCTTTGAACAAAGCTTACATGTTATTTCTTATGATATTAATCATTTTAACAACATTGAGCAGAGACTTCTTATTTGATGAATAAAAGAGTTGTTCATACTTCAAAGTGTTTGGATGTTCCACATAATATTTTCATAAACATTTTTGATGGGCTATAAACAACATGATTGCAACAACATGGTTGATAAACATTTTTTTTTTATGAGTTTCATGAAACATCAGACAAATATAAATGTAATGAAATTCGTCACCAATATCACCACTATTGCATTTTGTACAGTATCTTTCATTTCTTTGAATTTTCTCACAACGTAGGATATCATTAATTAGGCAGATTGTTATTAATTGTGTGAAACTGGGCAAATCGAACAGAAATATTGGATGGCAATAAGAGCAAATACTTTCCAACACAATTTTTTTTTTAAGCATTATATAATTTGTATAAATTGCTTCTGTATTTACTACTGCATACCACTTATGAATAAATGCTTCATGTAAGCAATGTTTGACTTTGGTCGTGTCAAAAAAAGCAATTGAAACTGCTTGGGGATAAGTTTGGAATCTAAATCTGTGTAAAGCCAGTAGTGACCACCTTTGTCAATTTTATTCTTTCACATGAAGGGAGGGAAGAGTAATTCTATTGTCTTCTCTACCTTTTATTTATTTATTTATTCTTTTATATCAAGGATAATGGAATAAGCACTCATGTGCTTTTTTATATCCAGTCCCTGTGTGTATGTAGTTTTGTAAATGTCATCTGTTCCCACCGGCACTCAATGGCCTACTCTTACGTGGAACAGGATTTAACTATGCACAAGATGTTTTTGGTGAGTTCACACATGGGGCCTCAGTTCATAGTCTCATCGAAAGACTTTTGGGGAGAGGGGAGTCAGCACTGATGTTAACTCCAGGAGAAAAATCTTCTTGACCTGAATCCATCCCTGGGGGTCAAATTGCAAGCTCAATGTTCTGACCACTAGGTTCTGACCACCTATAATCTATAGATGCCTAGCACTTTCAGTTACAGCAGCTGTCTGTCAAATTAGGGCTGCTCTCCCTGGGGAGAGAGTGTTGTTACCAGAGCAGGGACACCCAGGTTTGAGGCTTCACTGTCCCTGTCTGCATGTCTTTGTTTCCTGTGAGAATGGCTTTTTTTCTGAAGCACTTGTAAAGTCTGGTAAACTCTCCTGTGTCCTGGTTGGGTTTTTTTTGTATGGTATAGACAGCCAGGAGAGGGAAGATGGGGCAGGAGGTGGGGGGAGAGAGAGAGAGAGAGAGAGAGAGAGAGAGAGAGAGAGAGAGAGAGAGAGAGAGAGAGAGAGAGAGAGAGAGAGAGAGAGAGAGAGAGAGAGAGAGAGAGAGAGAGAGAGAGAGAGAGAGAGAGTGTGTGAACACTGAACACTGAAAACTTTTATTGTACATGGGCCTTAGGCCACTATACAAAACATGTTTGAGGCAGGGGGAAGATGAACATATTCACGGAGAACATTTCCATCTATTCTACAATTCCAATTTTGCAAGTACATAAAGTCACACTCAATGCCCTCTAGTTATCATCAACCCCATCATCATTATCATGTACATAATCACTGCCATCAGCATCTTCATTATCTATATATGCAGCTGCAGCAAGTATATCAACATCACCATAATTACTTTCATCCTCTACGTCATCATCATCAAAATTATTCTCTTCATCATCTGCACTATCATCATCCTCTTCAACCTATATAATTATCATCTCATGATCATCATCTTCAGTGTCTACATAATAGTCACGATCATCATCCTCATCTTCTTCATCACTGTTTCTATGTCATCTTTAACTTCTTCATCATAGTCACCATTACCACAATCACTTTCAACACCTGCACCATCGTTACCATCATCACCTTTAGTAACCACATCATCAGAACCATCATCACCGTTAGAGATCACATCATCATTACCATCATCATTATTAGTATTCACATCATCATAACCATCAGCACCTCCTTCATTGGTTCTACCATCTACATCATCATTCATAATCATCACCTTCCACAATTACATCACTACCACCATAATCTTCAGCATTTACATTACCGTCAACATCATTTTCAGCATTTACATCACCATCATCTTCAGCATTTACATCACCATCGCCATCTCTTCAGCATTTACATCACCATCAACATCATCTTCAGCATTTACATCAACATCATCTTAAGCATTTACATCACCATCACTATCATCTTCAACTTTTACATCACCATCATCTTCAACTTTTACATCACCATCACCATCATCTTCAGAATTGTCATCACAATCAACATCATCTTCAACATTCACATCATCATCATCTTCAACAATTACACCACCATCACCTTCATCATTTATATCGACATCAACATTGTCCATCACATATTAATTTCACCACATCACCATCATCATCTACATTTACAACCACATTCAATCTTCCCAATTACTTCATTACCATCCTCACTCACTTTACACCCATCCCAGCATTACATCCATCATCTCACTTTACCCCACTTCAGCATTTACATCACTATATCTTCACATTTACATCACCATCACCACATCACATCATCACATCATCTTCAACATTTACATCACCATCATCTTAACATTTACATCACTCAGCACCATATCTCATAACATTTACATCACCATCACATCATTCAACATTTTTACTACCATTCACCCATCATCTTCAACATTTACATCACATCATCTCAACTTTACATCATCAGCACTTTACATCACTATCATCTTACAGCATCTCTCACATTTACATCACCATCATCTTCAACATTTACATCACCATCATCTTCAGCATTTACATCACCATCCATCTTCAGCATTTACATCACCATCACCATCATCTTCAACATTTACATCACCGTCATCTTCAACATTTACATCACCATCCTCTTCAGCATTTACATCACCATCACCATCATCTTCAACATTTACATCACCTCATCTTCAGCATTTACATCACCATCTCTTCAGCATTTACATCACCATCACCATCATCTTCAACATTTACATCACCTCACTTCAAGACATTGACATCACCATCATCTTCAGCATTCACTCACCATCACCATCATATCACACGACAAGGATCATGAACATTTTACACAAGAATAGAGGATCAACATGACATTATCCAGTGCTACGCCCAACGAATGACAGCGAAGAGGAGGAGAAGGACGACTTTTATAACAGATTGCAGACTATCATACAAGACAGACCGAAGAGAAACATCATCTTCGTAATGGGCGACTTCAATGCCAAGATAGGTAGTGTGAGGGGATACAAGGAGATCATGAGGCGGCATGGGTTAGGCGAGATGAACGACAACGGGGAGAGGTTCGCAGACCTGTGTGCCACAAGCAGCCTGGTCATCAGAGGAACTGTTTTCCCGCACAGAAGGATACACAAGGCAACTTGGGTGTCTCCAGACCTGTCAACGGAGAACCAGATTGACCACATCTGCATCGTGAAGAAGTTTGCGAGCAGCAGACGTTGCTTTGGATAACCATCTACTTGTTGCCGGATTGAAGCAGAAGCTGAAGAGAAATTGGACGGGAGGATCCAGTCAACTCCAGCGTTACAACACCACGGCGCTGAAGGACAACAGGAAGCAAGAAGAATTCAAGGTCACTCTATCCAACAAGTTCCAAGTCCTAGGAGGGCTGCTTGAAGAGGAGATGATAGAAGAGAGGTGGCAGAGAGTGAGAGAGACAGTGACCTCAACATGTCAGTAAGTACTGGGCCCCTAATCATTCACACACAAGGAATGGATCTCAGCAGTTACACTAGAGAAAATAGAAGAAAGAAGAGAAAAGAAGTTAGCCGTCAATAGCAGCAGGACACATCAGCAAAAACAAAAGCCCAAGAGGAATACACAGCAGCAAATAGGGATGTAAAGCGAAGCATTAAAGCAGATAAGCAAAACTACTTTGAGACATTGGCAACAGAAGCAGAAGATGCAGCTCACCAGAACACCACCAAGGACATCATCAAGAAGTTATCAGGGAAGTTTGCCAAGCCAAAAAGACCAGTAAAAGACAAGAACGGAGGAGTAATAGCTGATGACGAAGGACAGAAGAACAGGTGGATTGAGCACTTCTAGGAGTTATTCAACAGACCAGCTCCTACAAACCCACCACAGATACGGACAGCCACAAGCGACCTGCTAATCAAGTGTAGTGCTCCCACAAAGGAAGAGATCCGCAGCGCCATCAAGCAATTGAAGAACGGCAAGTCTGCAGGACCTGACAGCATCCCAGCAGAAATACTGAAGGCGGAGGTCGAGTGTGGAGCTCCTCTACCCGATTTTCGGCAAGATCTGGGAGGAAGAAGAAATACCAACAGAATGGAAAGAGGGTTACCTCATCAAACTCCCCAAGAAAGGCGACCTCAGTTCCTGCTCCAACTACAGAGGGATAACACTGTCGTCCATCCCAGGAAAGTTGTTTAACCCTACCCTGCTGAACCAAATGAAGGATGCAGTAGATCCGCATCTCCGTGACCAACAAGCTGGTTTCTGAAAGGAAAGATCATGCACATATCAGATTGCAACACTGCGCATCATCCTGGAACAGTCGCTGGAATGGAATTCGCCACTATATGTCAATTTCATAGACTTTGAGAAGGCTTTCGACAGCGTCAACAGACAGACCCTCTGGAGACTACTGAGACACTACAGAGTGCCAGAGAAAATCACCAACATCATCAGGAAATCAGGTGAAGGAATGACCTGCAGAGTAGTTCATGGCAGACAGCTCACCGACGCCTTTGAAGTAGATACTGGAGTAAGGCAAGGATGCTTACTCTCTCTTTTCCTGTTCCTACTGGCCATCAACTGGGTCATGAAGACCTCAACGGACCAGAAACGTAACGGCATCCAATGGATACTTTGGAAGCAGCTAGTCAACCTTGACTTTGCGGATGACCTGGCCCTTCTCTCCCACACCCAGCAACAGATGCAGGAAAAACCAACATCGTTGTGGAGAACTCAGCTAGACTGGGCCTCAACATCAACAGAGGAAAGAGCAAGGTACTCAAGACCAATGCAGCCAATGAGACACCCATCACAGTCCAAAGCGAAGCGCTGGAAGAGGTGGAAAGCTTCACATACCTCGGCAGCATCGTGGACACACAGGGAGGAACGGACGCAGACATCAGAACCCCCATCGGCAAAGCAAGAGCAGCCTTCAAGCAGCTCAGAAACGTCTGGGGATCAAGCGACATCAGCATTGCCACCAAGACCAGGCTTTTCAACACCACCATCAAGCCAATACTACTGTATGGAGCAGAGACCTGGAGAAACACCGTCACCACCATAAAGAAAATCCAGGTCTTCATCAACACCTGCCTCAGGAAGATCCTCAAGATCCGCTGGCCAGACAAGATTAGTAATGAAGAATTATGGCAAAGAACCAGACAACATCCTGTTGAGAAAGAAATCTTACAGAGACGTTAGCGATGGATTGAACACACCCTATGGAAACCTGTATCCAGCATCACAAGACAAACTCTCACCTGGAATCCACAAGGGAAAAGAAAGAGAGGTCGGCCTAGAAATATCTGGTGCTGGGATCTGGATGCAGATGCGAAAAAGATGGGCAAGACGTGAGGACAACTGGAACACCTAGCCCAGAGCCGAGATGCCTGGAGACACCTGGTTGGCGGCCTATGCCCCAGAAGGGACCACAGGCAGACATGACATGACATAACATCACCATCATCTTCAACATTTACATCACTATCATCTTCAGCATTTACATCACCAGCCATCATTTTCATAATTTACATCACCATCATCTTCAACATTTCCATCACCATCATCTTCAACATTTATATCACCATCACCATCATCTTCAGCATTTACATCACCATCATCTTCAACATTTAAATCACCATCATCTTCAACATTTACATCACAATAATCATCATCTTCAACATTAAGATCACCATCAACATTTACATCACCATCATCTTCAGCATTTACATCACCATCACCATCATCTTTAGCATTTGCATCACCATCACCATCATCAGCATTTATATCACCATCATCTTCAGCATTAACATCACCATCATCTTCAGCATTTTCATCACCATCATCTTCAACATTCACATCACCATCATCTTCAGCATTTACATTACCATCATCTTCAGCGTTTACATCACCATCATCTTCAACATTTACATCTCCATCTCCATCATCTTCAGCATTTACATTACCATCATCTTCAACATTTATATCACCATCACCTTTATGCTCATCATTTACATCGCCATCATTTTCAGCATTTTCATCACCATCAATCTTCACCATTTACATCACCATCACCATCATCGTCCGCATTTACATCACCATCGTTTTCAACATTTACATCACCATCATCTTCAACATTTACATCACCATCATCTTCAACATTTACATCACCATCATCTTCACCATTTACATCACCATCATCTTCACCATTTACATCACTATCATTTCAGCATTTACATCACTATCATTTTCAGCATTTACATGACCATTATCTTCAGCATTTACGTCACCAGCACCATCATCTTCAGCGTTTACATTACCATCATCTTCAGCATTTACATTACCATCACCATCGTCTTCAGCATTTACATCACAAAGCACCATCATTTTCAACATTTACATCACCATCCTCTTCAGCATTTACATCACCATCACCATCATCTTCAACATTCATATTACCAGCACCATGATCTTCAGCATTTACATCACTATCATCTTCAGGATTTACATCACCAGCACCATCATCTTCAACATTTACATCACCAGCAACATCATCTTCAACATTTATATCACCAGCATCATCCTCTTCAACATCTACATCACCAGCACACACTGAACACTGAAGTGGTTCAATGGTACTTGGGCCTTAGGACACAATACAACCAATTGGGAGATGGGTATGGCAATGCAAGAACATGTTGATTGAAACATGCAAAAGTCAAAACTCAGGGATTCAAAGAACGATATGGAAAATTGAAACCAAAATCTCTTAGAAAATCAAGACACATTGGAAAGAAACTTGCGTTGTGCAATATGAACATGTGCTTGACCCTGGTTGAAAACCCAAGATATCTCAAGTGCTCTATCAAAAGGGAAAAAAGCAATCAATCAGCCAAACTAACACACATTACCTGAAAAACATATATCAAATTCAGACAATACATCTCTGTCTTCTGCTGAGTGGAAGACATGTGGAAAACACTGCAACTGGTGACTATCTGACATTTGCAACAATACTTGAATGGGAACTCTAGTTAAATGCCCCAGGAATTTATTTCTAAGATCCGAATACATGGGACAGTCAAAGAGAAAATGTTGTTTGGTTACTGACTTACAAAAAAAACAGTTTTTGTTTTGCAGAGAATCACTGTATCGATACACATTTGCATTTAGTGGTAGGACATAAAATCTTAATTAAGAAATAGCAAACCTAAAGCAGTAAATATCAGTATCATTAATATGTTTTTTCTCTTTCAAAAATTGTTTTAAATGATCTATAATCTTCATATCTATTGCGATTTCCAATTATGGAAAACAACTCTTGTATAAAAGTATCAACGAGTCTCTGCTTAAATAAACGCAAGAATGCTTTAACACCTCCACACCTTGCTGCTCCCAAACAAACTGAAATCCCATCTTGCATAAAATTTCCCTTACTTTTGTTACCCAACAATTCTTCCCTGTTCTATCTATATTAAGAAACATCTGATAAGCCTTGAAAGGTAATCTAATATTTTCCATTTGTAACAACCTAAACCAATATCGCAAAGCAGAAACACATGCATTCACATACAGAGAATATCTCCCCAAGTCACCATAGATCATCTTATTTGGAGTTTTTACTGGAACACCTAGGAATCTTTTACAGAGTAACATATGTATTTTTTCTAAATGATCTAACTTTGTCAATCCCCAAATTTCAGATGCATAAAGTAAAACAGACTGTATCTTAGCATCAAATATCTTAAATAACGTATTAACAGACATTTCTTTGTATTTTTGGAATGCTTTATTTAGTTGTATAGCTGCCTTCTTACCCTTTGTTGCTAAGTGCTTAGTTCCTTTCTTCATGCTAATCATTGTCGTAAAATTAAACCCTAAGTAAAAATAATTATTTACTACTTCTAGTTTTTTGCCATCAAAAATCCATTTCTCACTTTGGGCTAAATAACCCCCTTTTCTAAATACCATGACTTTTGTTTTTTCAGTGCTAACATTTATTTTCATTTCCTTACAGCATCTATGTAATATATTTAGTTGGTTTTGCAGGCCACCCGGAGTTGTTGATAACAAAGCCACATCATCGGCAAAAAGTAGAATAAATAATTCAATACCATCTGAAAGTATTTGTATACCATGCTTACCTTCAGTATTCATGTGGTCAGCCAGCTGATTTATAAAAATAGAGAATAATGTAGGGCTCAGTACACATCCTTGCCTTACACCAAGAGGGCAATCCAAAAAATCTGTAAACTCATTGTTTGCATGCACACATGACAGTAATGAACAATACATTGATTTCAAGCATACCACAAATTTTCCTTTCACACCTTGTGTTTTCAGACATTCAAGAGGCTTATCATGGAAAACAGAATCAAATGCTTTCCTGAAGTCAACAAAAGCAACATATAATTTCCTCCCCCCTTTTTGCATACATTTCTGAACAACTGCATATAAGTTGAATATCTGATCCACTGTTGAGTATCCTTTCCAGAATCCTGCCTGACTTTCTGAAATCTTATTGTTACTTTCTAGCCATTTATAAAGTCGTGTGTTTAAGATAGATGTGTAACACTTAGAAATAATGCTTAAGAGGGAAACTCCCCTGTAATTATCAACATTATCACGGTCTCCTTTTTTGTGAATTGGTATGATTATGGCCTTTGACCACTCTTTTGGATAAATTCCTGATGAAAAGACGATCTTAAAATAATTTTACCAGAAAAGTTGTTACAATTTTGTCACCAGTTTTCAACATCTCAGCTAATATATCATCTATACCACTTGCTTTTCTTGGTTTAAGTTTTGTAATTGCTTCTTTTACTTCATCCTCTGTTATATCTTTATTTAATGTGTGATTGGCATCTTCCAAGAGATCCACTGAAATATCACTGGGATTAACAATTTCTTCATATTTTTGAAAAACATCTTTAAAGTGATGAAACCAACTATCAGTACTTATATTACTATATATCTTCTCACTATTCCCACACCCCATGTTTCTAACCTCTCTCCAGAACTGTGGGGAGTTTGGGACACTTTTAGCTAATGATTCAACCTTTTGTTTTCTATAATCTAGTTTTTTAGTTTTTATTAGCTTTTTGTACTGTTTTCTGTTTTCAACATAAACTAGCCTATCTTCTTCCTTTCTGGTGAATTGAAAACAGTTTAACATCTTTCTGCTTTCCTTTTTTGGAAGTCAACATTCATCATCGAACCATTCAGATTTCTTTGTACTGTTTAGTGAAACCCTTTTAGACATGCATTTGCTGGCATCTTTCAAACACTTGGTAAAGTCAAGTCAAGTCAAAATGATCTTTATTGAGGGTAAAAGATTAAGTTTACACTTAACTTTTTTTCATCCTGCCCTCACAAAAAAATCAAGAAAATTGACTTCTAAAACAATCAAAGATAAATATCAACCTTGGTTGAAAACTAAAATAAATGAGGATTTTCATCCAAACAGAATCTTACAAGATAACAAACTCAAGACAGTAATATAAACTCAAGTCATACAGACAAAATAATAGAAATACAAAAATAACATGGGTATGAATAACAACAAAACAGTCAAATGTGTCGAACATAAGGGTGGACTTATAATTTGTCCATCAGATGTTTCTTCAAAAGTTTCTTAAACATTTGTTTTGAAGGAAATGATTTTAGAAAGGGAGGCAATTTATTCCACAACGTTCTTCCTGAATAAGCAAGCCTCGATTTATAGAGATTATTGTGGGGCCTGGGCAGAAACAGTCTATGGGTAGACCTGTTTTTATTGACAGCAAATTTTTCACCATTTTCTTTGGGGTTTTCCTGTTTAATATATTGTACATACATATATATTTGTTGAACTGCAGTCTGTCTTTGAGTGTAAGAATATCTAGTTCTTTGTAGTTGGTGGTGGTCAGAGTATTAGGATTCAAACGGATAAGTTTCACAGCTCTTTTGTGCAGGTGGTTTATATGCTTTAGGTTTGTTTCACTCGCACTATCCCATAAGGTAGAAACATAATTTATAAGAGATAGAATATGGGCATGAAAGAATAGCTTTTGTGACTGTAGATTTAGGAAATTCTTGATTTTTCTAAGTTGATATAATCTTACTGAGATTCGTTTTCCTAATATAGCTATGTGATCTGACCAAGACAAGTCGTTGTCAATCACTGCACCTAGTACTTTGTGTGAGATTACTTCTTCAATTTGTTGTCCATGGATATATATTGGCGCGAATGGAGAATGCAATTTCTGTCTTTTTTGCCGAGTGGTTATAAACATGCATTTTGTCTTATTAGAATTAAGAGGTGGTGTATGGGGTGCTTAAGGAGAGGTGGTACCTTTGTAAACCTGGCAGTAGCATCCTTCGGGATGGACGGGAGCACTGGTCCTCACTTGGCACTCAACTCTCACTTCTGGGTCCGGGTCCTTAACCCACCCACACCCCGGTAACCGCTTCTACTGGCGGGCGAAACGTTGTGAGGGGCTGGTGCATTCTTAACCACCAGTAGGAGTCTTGGAGAGGAGATGGGCACCACCAAGCTTCCTCAAGCCCACTGCAAGGACATGATGAGTAAAACAAAACAGAAAGACATGCCGGATCGGTCGAGGCCCGGATCAACAACGACCGCGCTACCCACTGCAAGTCTCCAGGGTGGGAGTGACAAGTGTGCTACTGGGGCAGAACAAACCCTAAAGCTTCCAGATAAAGGGACAACCATTGGTACATGGAATGTAAGAACTCTGTACCAAACAGGAAGAGTACAGGAACTTACACATGAATTACAGAGGTATAAATGGGACATAGTAGGGCTTGCGGAAGTCAGATGGATTGGCTTTGGAGAAACAACCACGCAAGACGGCCACAAAATATGGTACAGCGGAGAAGAGAAACTACATCAACATGGAGTAGGCTTTATTGTCAGGAAAGTGATTGTGTCAAGCATCATCAGCTGCACACCAGTATCCAGCAGACTCATCTCAATCAGAGTTTCTGCAAAACCCCAGAATCTCACCATCATCCAAGTGTATGCTCCAACATCTGACTACGATGACGATCAGATAGAAGAATTCTATGAAGAACTTGAAAACGTCATCTCCAAAACGCCCAAAAAAGACATCCTTATTGTGGAAGGCGACTGGAATGCTAAGGTGGGACCTGATGCCTATGACACCTGGGCAGGAACCACAGGACGATTTGGACTGGGAAAAACAAATGACAGAGGACAGCGGCTGCTGGAATTCGCAAAGAAGCACAAACTGACTTTGGCTAACACACTCCACCCTCACAAGCCATCCAGAACATCAACCTGGCACTCACCAAATGGTCTGATTTATAATCAAATTGATTACATTCTGTCACCCCAAAGATTCAAATCCAGCATAAACAAGGCAAACACAAGAACATTCCCAGGAGCTGACATTGGCAGTGACCACGACCTTGTACTTACCACCATCAGGCTGAAACTGAAAGCAAAACAACAGCCAAAAAGCCCACGCATAAGATTCGACCTGGAAAAACTGAAAGACCCAACAGTGGTTGAGATCTTCCAAGCCAACATTGGAGGAAAGTTCGCCGCACTCACAGCCATCGACAATGATGTGGACACATTGGCCAACAACATCAAAGAAGTGCTAACGACAGCAGCAGAAGAAACATTAGGAAGAAGCAGAACAAAGAAACAACCCTGGGTGACAAATGAGGTTCTTGACCTCTGCGACAAAAGAAGAGAACTTAAGAAACAAAAGTTCACAAGTCAAGAAGCTTACAAGAAGTACATGGATAGCCACAGAGAAGTGAGGAAAAAGATGAGAGAAGCCAAAGAAGCGTGGATAGAAGAACAATGCAACAACATCGAAGCTGGAATGACCAAGGGAAACAGCAAAACAGCTTACGACACTTTGAAAGCACTAACAAAAACCACACAGCCTAAAGCCTCTGTTATTGAAGACAAAGAAGGAAATCTTTTAACGGAAAACAATGCCATCCTCCAACGCTGGACAGAATACTGTGAGGGATTGTACAACTACCCACTACGCCCAGATACCAACATAGTTTCTGACAAACCCCCTGAACACCAAGATAAAGACCCACCAATACTAAGGTGTGAAGTAGATGCAGCTATTAGACAATTGAAGAAGGGGAAGTCCCCTGGAATCGATAACATCCCAGCTGAACTCATAAAAAATGGAGGGAATGAAACAGCAAGGCGATTCACAGAACTTTGTCAGAAGATCCACGACACCAAAGAATGGCCAAAAGAATGGACACAGTCTCTTGTAATACCCCTGCCAAAGAAAGGAAACCTCAAACAATGCCAGAACTACAGAACCATCAGTCTCATAAGTCATCCTAGCAAGATCATGCTGCAGGTAGTCCTCAACAGACTGAAAAACCAAGCGGAAAAACTCCTGGCAGAAGAACAAGCGGGCTTTAGACCAAAACGCAGCACAATGGAACAAATTTTCAATCTGAGAATTCTGATAGAGAAGCATCTCCAACACCAAAAAGACTTGTACCACAATTTCATAGACTTCAAAAAGGCCTTTGACAGGGTATGGCATGACGGCCTCTGGCAAGTACTCAGGCACTTCAACATTGACAGCTGTCTAATTGAAGTCATCAAAGCTCTGTACGAGAACGCAGAAAGTGCAGTTTTTATGAATAATCACGTGGGCGAGTTCTTCAAGACCACGGTTGGGGTTCACCAGGGCTGCCTTCTCTCACCTGTACTCTTCAACCTCTTCCTCGAAAACATCATGACAGAGACACTGCAAAACCACCACACTTCCATCTCCATTGGTGGAAGACCCCTTTGCAACCTCAGATTTGCAGATGACATTGACCTCATGGGCAGCAGCAAACAAGAACTGCAAATCCTCACAGACAATTTAACAGATCGAGCGAGCGCATACGGCATGGAGGTCAGTACAGAGAAATCAAAGATCATGGTCAACAGCGCGAGTAATGACATCACGAAAATAAAGATGAATGGAGAAACACTAGAAGAGGTGAGTCAATTCAAATACTTAGGCTCCATCCTAACAAAAGATGGCACATCAAACAATGAAGTGAAAGCTCGCATTGCAACAGCAACATCTGCTCTAGTCAGACTCGAGAAGGTCATCAGAAGCAACAACATCAGCTTCTGCACCAAATACCACCTTTACAAATCCCTCGTGATATCTATCCTCCTATATGGCTGTGAATCATGGACTCTGACAGCAGAGTTAGAGAGGAGAATCCAAGCATTCGAGAACAAGTGCCACAGAAGACTCCTCAAAATATCATACAAAGAACACAAGACCAATAACTATGTGAAAGAAGAAATCAAAAAGCGTGTGGGCCCCCAAGAGCCTTTGCTCTCCACCATAAAGAGGAGAAAGTTGATGTGGTTTGGTCACACCACAAGACACAACACCCTAGCAAAAACCATCCTGCAAGGAACAGTCGAGGGCAAGAGAAGAAGAGGCCGCCAAAAGAAATCATGGGTTGACAACATCAAAGACTGGACCGCCCAACCCCTGCAACACCTCCTACTAGCCACACAGGATCGTGAAGCATGGAAAAAGATCTCTGTTGCGTCTTCTCTCATGTCCCCCCTACGTCCTTTGGGAAATGGGACTGAGTGAGTGAGTGAGTGAGAATTAAGAGACATATGATTGAGTTATGTCCATTCCATAAGTTTATTGATATCTGCCTGCATGTCATTCACAAGCTGGTTTGGATCATCATTGTTATAATGAATTGATGTATCATCAGCAAGCATTTGACATGAACAATGGATATGCAGTGGTAGGTCGTTAATATAAATAGAGAAAAGAAGTGGCTCTAGTATTGATCCCTGTGGTATTCCATATTTCACGGGTAATAAGGTTGATCTCCTAGGACCAATTTCAACAAGTTGATGGCGATTAGTGAGAAATGAGTTTAAAAATGATAATTCTTGGTTGGAGATTTTATAGCATTTTAATTTTTTGATGAGGAGAGAGTGGCTAATAACATCAAAGGCCTTAGCAAAGTCTAGAAAAAGAACTCCTGTAATTTCATTCTTATTGACATTCAAAAGACAATGCTCAATTAGTTGTATTAGGGCTGTATGGCAAGAGTGGTTTTCACAAAAGCCTGACTGGTTTTCAACTCCGCCATTGCCTGGTCCCAAGTCCAGGATGCGATAAGGAGGAGGGTCTTGGGTTGGGCTAGCAACCCACCATGTAAAGAAATCTACGCTACAGAAACGCCAACAAAATCTTCAAATCATCAAATCTTGGGTGATGAGCTGGGGACTGATGCAGCAATGCATCAGATGAAGAGTAGAGATGAAAGCCAAAAGGAAGTTTCTACTCCGACGGAGTCCTTGGCGAAACCCAAACAACAAGTGAGAATGGCAGCATGGAATGTATGAACAATGTATGAAAGTGGAAAGACAGCACAAATTGTGAGGGAGATGAAAAGATACAACATTCACATTCTAGGCATCAGCGAGATGAGATGGACAGATTCCGGAATTATGGCTCTTGGTACAGGAGAAACAATGTGCTATTCCGGGCATAATGATGGACAACACCAGGAAGGAGTTGGAATCATTATGGACAGGCACACAAGAAAGAGTCTAATGGGATGGGAGCCAGTCAGCGCCTGAATCATCAGAGCCAGGTTCTTCTCCAGGTCTGCAAAGACCACCTTGATACAGTGCTATGCACCCACAGACCAAGCTACTCAAGAAGAGAAAGACCTGTTCTATAGCAACCTCCAAGAACAACTCAACAGGACACCTCGACATGACATCCTTCTTCTGATGGGTGATTTCAATGCAAAAGTTGGAGCCGATAACATTGGATATGAATCATGCATGGGAAAAGAAAGTGAGGGAGAACGAAACGACAATGGGCAGCGTTTTGTAGATTTGTGTCTGGAGAACGGCCTAGTGATAGGAGGCACCATCTTCCAGCACAAAACCATTCACAAGTTGACATGGGTGTCACCAGATGGGAAGACGAGCAACCAAATAGACCACATAGCCATCAACCAGAAATGGAGGAAGACAATGAAAGATGTCAAGGCATTGAGAGGGGCAGACGCAGGCAGCGACCACCATCCTGTGTTGTGCAAATTACAACTCAAGCTGAAGAGGACACACAAAAAGAACAGAGAACAACCTATTGACTCTGGGCAACTGAAAGATCCAGGAGTGAAGGCCCAGTTTACAGTGGAGTTGACCAACAGGTTTAAAGCTCTTGAAGACTTTCCAGCAGACGATATCAACACCCTTTGTGACAGTATGCAGAAAGTATTTACTGATGCCAGTAAAGATGTACTGGGCTACAGGAAAAGAGAGAGGAAAGAATGGATCTCAGAAAGCACCTGGAATCTTATTGATGAAAATAAAACAGCAAAACAAACTCATGCTAACTGCTTCACTTGTCCCAGGAGTACAGATGCTAC
>JASPKP010000739.1:12500-17500 GCA_030674155.1 Stramonita haemastoma
GCGTGTGTTTCAAAATCAGTGTCTTGAAGAAAAAGGATTGGAAAAAGTTATGTCAGACAAAAAAGGACGGGTCTTTTCTGTTCTTTCCTTTACAGTTATGAAGAGAGACATTAACATTTCCAATTCATTACATTATAAAGATATGGTTCAATAAAGGGAAAAAAACAATGGAAGATGTATTCAGATGATGCATGTTGATCTTGCATAGAACTTATACCCATTGCCCCCTTATCAAACTAACTAACAAGAACAACAAAAACAGCAACAACAAAAGCAAAACCAAATAAATAAACAGACAACAGGTTACTCCCACTCCTTTTGCAAAGTTTTCTGACAGACAGACAGACAGACAGACAGACAGCTAGGGTCAGCCAGAGAAAGACACAGACAGACCGACAGACCGACATACAAACATGTAGACAGACAGACAGACAGACACACACACACACACACATGTATACACACACCCACACTACACAAAGGCTAGAGGTAACTGGGTATCCCTCGTTTAGTCAGCTGTCCTCGTAATGAGCATACGATTGCTTAATCCATTATCCTCGATATAAAAGAATAAATAAATAAATGAGTAATAAATAAATAAATAAAATAATAATTATTGTTGGCCTGGCCATAACTAGTACAAAACAGAAGAGATCAGACCAGACCAGACTGCCTGACATGTGGGATCGATGAGGAACACACACTCCAACCCAGCCTTCAGTGCATCACACCACACGCAGGCCAGTTGTTTGCAGAAACCCTAATAATATAATGAAGACACAGGTGAAAACACAGACACCGACACGACAGCACAGGTAGTGAGCAGCAAGGACAGCACAAGAAAGGCGCACTTGTATTGTGCACTTGGGTAAAATATGTATGCTAACGTACAAGGGTAGTGCCAAACGACTTGCATACACGAAGACGTGCGCAAAGGAACGCTCATAATTATATTATGGTGTGTACGGAAACAGGTACGTGAGTACTCATGCACAAACTTGTACACGCGCTCGTGCGTGTGCTCCTGAGTGCGTGCGTGCGTTTGGGTTTGTGTGTGTGTGAGTGCGCGAACACTAACACACTCACACACATTTTGAAATGTAAGCCAGTATGCATGCTCGCACGTATGCATACGCGCACACGCACGTACGCATTCATGCACGTACACAGACATACACACATACACATAATATATATATATATATATATATATATATTATATATAATGTCGCCAGCGGATTGCAATAAAAGTATAGAATATAAGAGACAGTTACAAACAGAAAGACGGACGGACAGACAGGTTGTGTGTGGTAGAAAGATAAAAATGAAAAAAGACACAGCTCAAAGGAAAACGGAGAAGACATTTTGCAAATGTGCAAAACGATTTCCCTCAATAAATAAGTAATTTAATACAAGTGTTTAAAATTGGAATTGAAATTCTTCCCTTCTTATTCCACCTCTCAGACAAGAGAGAGAGAGACAGAGAGACAGAGAGAGAGAATGACAGAGAGAGAGACAAAGAGAGAGAGGGGGGAGGGAGGGAGGAGAGAGAGAGAGAGAGAGAGAGAGAACACTGAACACTGAACACTGAAATTGTTTAATGTACATCGGCCTTAGGCCACAATACAAAAGAGTGGTGGGCATAGAGTGTGTGCATATGACATGGGTGTTATAAACATATTACCATCAACGTATATGTATAAGAAATATTGTATGAGTAATAATAAAGCAAGAAAGTTATATAAGCCATTTCTTAACCGTTAATTACGGAACAATTCACACGTATCGTAAACGACACTGTTGTAGATGTATTATTCATCAATACAAATATCAATTTCTAGAAAGTTATCCTATTTCTTCTATTGGTTGCATGAAAGATAAAACGTGATAAATTGTATCTATCAGTAGGTACAGTGGCTTTGAGTAGTACATAGAAAGGAAGTCCTTTGGAATCTTTAAGAAACTTAGTTCTTAAGTCTTCATAGATAGGGCAATTCAGTATAAAGTGTTCTTCATTTTCTATTTGATCTTTACAAACAGGCATTGCTTAACTTCGTTTAAACTATTATACCGCTGTGTATTATTGTTCAATGGTAGAACATTAAATCGAACTTGCGTAACTGCAACTCGAAAACAATATGTATCCATTTCGGTTATATACTTTTCTTTTTCAAAAATAGTTTTAAAGTTTCTATAACCATCATATCGCTCACGGTCTCTAATGGTGCCTGCCCATTCCTGAGCAAACCAATCTACAAGTCTTTGTTTAAAGGCACGCAAGAACATTTTTATGTCTCCTACACCTTGGTTTAACCAAACGATATTATACCCAGTAATACATAGTATTTCCCTGATTTTAGAGACCCAACATTGTTTACCTTTTTTATCTAATTCTAACAACATATGATAAGCTTTATATGGTAGTCTTTCAGAATTCATGTGTAGTAGTTTAAACCAAAATCTTATGCATGCAACATATGTATTTACATACAGTGGGTACCTGCCAAGATCTCCATAAACCATCTTATTTGGTGTCTTGGCAGGCACACCTAAAAACCTTTTACAAGCAATTAAATGTACTTTTTCTATATGTTCTAATCTATGCAGCCCCCAAATTTCAGCTGAATATAACAATATTGGTTGGATTTTAGTATCAAAAATTTTAAAGAATGACTTAATTGTCATTTCCTTGCACCTCTGGAAAACTTTGTTAAGCTGTATAACTGCTTTTTTGCCTTTAGTAACTAAATGCGATGTACCTCTCTTTGCGCTAATCATAGGTGTAAAGTTAAATCCCAAATAACAATAATTGTTCACTACATCTAATTTTTTATTATGAAAAAACCATTTTTCATGTTTTCCTAAGTATCCCCCTTTTCTAAATACCATAATCTTAGTTTTGTCTATGTTTACATTTAATTTCATATTTTCACAGCAAGTTTCTAAAACCCTTAATTGATTTTGTAAGCCTGAAGGTGTAGTTGACATTAATGCCACGTCATCAGCAAATAACAAAATAAACAACTCAAAAATATCTGGAAACATCTGAGCCCCATGCTTACCTTTTTCAGTCATAAGATTTGCTAACTGATTAATAAACATAGAAAACAATGTGGGGCTTAGAACACAACCCTGTCTTACTCCCACTGGTGTTTGAAACATATCAGTTAATTCAAAATTTGCTCGTATACATGCTGATAGTGAATTGTACATAGCTCTAAGTGATGCAAAAAACTTACCTTTTACACCTTGGCCTTTGATATAACGTAATAACCTATCATGTTCAACTGAGTCAAAAGCCTTTTTGAAATCTACAAAGGCAACGTACAATTTTCTTCCTTTTTTAGACATATAATTCTGAATAGTGGCATACAATGTAAATATATGATCAATTGTGGAATACTTTTGACGAAAACCTGCTTGACATTCCGAAATAACGCTATTGTTTTCTAACCAGTCATACAATCGAGCATTCAGTATTGTAGTGTAACATTTAGAGACTATGCTTAAAAGAGACACTCCTCTATAGTTGTCAACATCCTCAGGATCTCCCTTCTTATACAGAGGAATAATTATGGCTTTTGACCATTCTTGTGGGTAAATGCCTTGATCAAAAATCACATTGAATAACTTTACTAGAAATACAATGACCTTTGTACCACCATTTTTTAGCATTTCTGCAGAAATTTCATCAATACCACATGCTTTGTTGTTTTTCAGCTTTCTGATGGCATAAATAACTTCTTCTTCTGCTATCTTTTTATTTAAGACGTGATCTGTTTCCTCAGATAAATCAATTACAATATCACATTCATCAGTACATTCATCAAAACATTCATCAGTTATACCCTGGAAGACTTTTCTAAAGTGGTTAAACCAGTCATCTGTTGTAATGTTGTTTGTTATTCTTTTCTTATTTCCAAGACCTAACCGTCTTAACTCCTTCCAAAAACTAGAGGAACTGTTAGCCTCGTTTGCTAGCCTTTCAGTTTGTTGCCTGCTGTAAGTGAGTTTCTTGGCTTTTAGCAACTGTTTATATTTCTTTCTAGCTTCAACATACATAATTCTATCTTCTTCCTTCCTAGTCAGTCGAAAATGATTAAGTTTTTTCCTGGTTTCTTTTTTCATGTTTTTACACTCACCATCAAACCATGCTGATTTTTTCTTTTTGTTAAAACCAGCTTGCTTTACCATACATCTGCTGGCATCTTTCAGGCAATGTACAAACATTTCAAGGGCACTGTCTACATCTCTCTCTAAATCTTTCACAGCTATCAACATTCTATTTTGAATATCTTTGCTCTCCCATGATTTGACAAACTCGTCTCTATATGCTTCATTCCACAAGAATTTTTCACATGTTTTGTTTTCATTGTGTTTTTCTTCAATAAAACCCCCTTCCTGATTGTCCCTTATAACTACTTTCATACTTACTGGCAAATGGTCTGACTCTACTAAGCTCTCTACCTCTAAAGCTGAAATATAAACAGACGAATAAAGTTCCACGGATACAATGAAATAATCCACCACACTTTCACCAGAATATCCAATAAATGTACAATCATCATCAAACGCTGGGTCACTCAGACCATTTAGTATTACACAGTCATGCATATTACACAGTTCAATTAGTTGTTCCCCAAAGTTGTTAATGTTATCATCTTGAGATGTCCTTGGATAATGATTGTTGCCAGACACCAACATTTGTTCAAAATCACTATTATCACGAGAGAGAGAGAGAGAGAGAGAGAGAGAGATGAGAGAGAGAGAGAGAGAGAGAGAGAGAGAGAGAAGAGAGAGAGAAGAGAGAGAGAATGTTTGCGAGGGAACATGTGTCTGTATGTATGCCTATTTATGTACTTTTATTCTCTCTCTGTCTCTCTCTTTCTTTCTCTCTCTCTGTCTCTGTCTGTCTGTCTGTCTGTCTGTCTGTCTGTCTGTCTGTCTGTCTGTCTGTCTGTCTGTCTGTCTGTCTGTCTGTCTGTCTCTCTCTCTCTCTC